>JAPXFQ010002616.1:0-110000 GCA_028564705.1 Apricaphanius iberus
AAATTTACTTATTTGTATTCTTTAGTCTTCACTCTTGTTTATTCCTCTGTCACCAAGCGGCTGCAAGTGATGAGATGATTCATCAGAGTGGGCTCTTTATTTCTTCCAATTTATGCAGATCGCCCTCAATGAAATGACAGCTACTTCATTAACTGAACATTTCCCCCAGTAAACACAAATACACAGACAGGCCCCCCCTCCAATAGCTTCCTTCACCGATTGTGAAGTGGTTAAAACCTGCTGTGTAATGTGTTAGATGTCGAGATACAACATTATATATATATATATATATATCCTTGGCCAAAACTGAACAGACGAATGAAGTGTCATTTTAAGTATTTTCTACGGAGCCGACAGGGGTCATGTGCAGAAAAAATTTCTGAGACGCAAGAATCTGTTCCCTCGGTTTACGAAACCGTGTGCACGGATTACAAATCAGTACCCTCGGATTAATAAACCGTGTCCACTGCGCAATACTCAAAAAGATCTCTATTGATCCCAGATGTGTACTGTATATGTATATTGTTTTGGGTCCCTGCAAGAAAGAAGGCTATAAACGTAGGTGTCATATTTATGAATAATAGTTTTGTAGACAACTATGCAGCCATACAGGGTCAATGCACATGTGTTGCATGACTGAAAAACGGCCTAGAAATGGGGCATAAATCATAAAGTGTATGCCCACCTTGTCCACCGGAATACAGGCACAGTCATACACTATCTGCATAAATGTATGGAGCAGGTGGCGCAGCATAAACACATTGCATTAAAGAGATATGAGTTGGTCAACTCAACTCAACACGGTTACTTCTTGGTACAGTGCCCTCTTTGAATGCAAGTCTTTTTTGGATGTAACATGAATCGTAACAAAGAATACTAGAACATTTGCACATAAAGAAACTATTTAAGATAGTGGAATATCAGTTTGTATACTGAATATATGAAAAAAGCAATAGGAGCATAATTGGATGTTAGATCTGCACTGTTAAAAAAATTCCACATCTGGTTTGTATGTGTTGGGGACAAAACTATAATTCATAGATAATAGCGGGGAAATGGTCTCAGTTTTAACAACGGTTATGTTCATAGCCAACTTTTATGCAGGCACTCCAGAAAATAATTGTGTCATAAAACCCAAACAGATAACTTAACCGGGATTTTAACCACAATGTTCTTGATGCCTGTATGTTAACCACTCTCCTAAAGCAGCACTTTGCTTCTTAACCACAACCAGGCAATATTATCAAGCTGACGGGACCCCCAGACGGTCACACAGTTTAGTAAATTGAGGGTACGGATTCGCAATCCATGCGCACGGTTTAGTAAACCGAGGGTACGGATTACGAATCCGTGCGCAAGGCTTAGTAAACCGAGGAAATGGACTCTTGCCTTTCCAAAAGTTATTTCTACACGTATTCCATGCCGGGCTCCGTATTTTCAGAACGTTGTCTTTAAAAAATAATAGCAAAAATTATTCTTAATTTAGGGTTGAAAATCAAAACTTAAATACCTTTTTTTTCTTTTTCATTTGAATGAAGTTACAGAATGAGCAATGCTGAATTTGAAAACGAAAAAGCAGGTAAGATTTTGACTTTTGATATTATAATTTTAAAGCATGCATTCTCTGTGGTTAGAATAGTAAAAAACAATCTTCTAAAAGGCTTGCATAAGTAAAAATAATAGAAAAAGTTTTGTATACTAATGCATATTTTACCAATGATAGTTTACCTTTAAATTTTACAAATATGAAAACAAAATCTGAAATAATACTGAGATTTATTTCTATTCAGTACAATAAAAGTAAAAAGTAGCAATTAAAAAAAAGACAATAAAAACTGTGTAAACTCAGTGATTCATTTTCAAATTCATCCTCCTCAGTCAATTTATAAATGAATTCTTACTTTGCACAGCATTATTAAAGTATCTGTGTCTATGTGACCTATGGGACATACTCAGACCCCCAGACGGTCGTGACAGATGACCGCTTGTACTGAGCCAGGTTCTGCCGGAAGTTTCTTCCTGTTAAAGGAGAGTTTTTCCTCTCCGCTGTCGCTACATGCTTGCTCATTATGAGGGATTGCTGAGGAATAGCTGTGGTTGGAGTCTGCATGATCCGGGCACAACCTCACATTGATGACTCATCGCAATCTGCTGGGATTCCTTACATAGAAAACTTTTAACTGATTGGAATGTCTGTATAATTGTATTGAAATGACTTTTGTTGTAAAGTGCCTTGAGATGACATTTGTTGTGAATTGGCGCTAATTAAATAAAAGTGATTTGAAATTGAATTGGGATCTTTGCAACTTTTTGTCATACAAAGAAACACAAGTGCCAGCGTTAGGAATGATAGCATCCGCCACTCCTTAGTTGCAGCCAGAAGGGTTGCATTTCATACATTAAACTTGTGCTTTGAGTTTATGTAAACAACAGCAACATGGCATGGTGCAACTTGGTGCACAGCCGGCTGGCTGTTCTGTCTGAACAAATCAGAACCAGCGGGGTGGGTCCGCTTGCGGTTGGGGCGGTAGGTGCCGTGACTGTCGCCTGGGGTGGGACTTTGGGGGCTTTGTGTGGTGAATCCTAGTGGCTGCATGCGGCGCCTTAGAGGGGTCGTGCTGGCGGACACAGGTTACTGGCCTGGTGCTGTGCTGCTCTGGGGTGGGCTGGGCCTGGGGCTCCGGGTTCTGGGGCTTGGCCGGGGGGGGGGGAGGGGGATGGGACGCTGCCGTCGGTGCCGGCTGGGGGGGGGGATGGGCGTGTGCTGTGGTCGGCCGGTGGTTGGCGGGCGCTGCTGCGCTTTCCATCTCCCCGGGCTGGTTCTTGTCGCTTGCTCCCCGGTGGCCCCTTGCCATGCCTGCTCGTCCGGGCGTCGTGGAGAGGCAACGGCGGGTGGCCGGCGTCTCCGGGCCCGATCGGCTATATTGACACTGGACATGGCTCCTGGGTCTTGGTCTTAGCGCTTGGGGGGGTGCTGAGGTGGGGGCCTCTGGCCGGTGTTGGTCGGCCTCCAATGGTGACTGACCGGTTGGTGGGGTGTGGGCTGGTGGGTGGAGGTGCTGGGTTCTGTTGCCTCCCGGCCATCGGGCGGTAGTAGCAAGGCTGGATGCCTAGTTGTGTCTAGTGACAAACCTGGGTGTCTAGTGACATGTGTTTTGTTAGCAGTGTGAATGTTGGGAAGGATTTAGGTATGCCCCTGGGATGGGGGCTGGTCGATTGCCGGGGCCCCCATGGGGCTCGGGGGTGCCGCTGCCATGGGCCCCGACTTGACGCGCTGGGGCCTCCCACCCCTGGTGGATCGGTGCTGAACGGGGGTGCCTATTGGAGTCAGCAGGGGAACTGGCTCCCTGGGGTTGGCAATGGTCACCCCAGTTATTTTCTCCCCATCCCCATGCCTCTGTCCACCTGCTCCTTCATTCTACCATTCACAAGGCCTTGGGACATGGGCACGTCACTGGGGTGCGGGATGGAGCTTCCGTCTTCGCTACCCGGTGGCGGCCTGGGTCCTGATTTTATTGAGCAACTTAGACACTTACACTTGCAACATTTACATGGAACACACATGTAGGGACCTGGCGGTGGGGCGCATTGGCGCTGGGTGCTTGACCCATCATGGGTGTGGGGGGCCTCGCCTGTGGTGCCGGCACCCACTGTTTGAACGCATCTAGACACTGAGGGCCCGGGGGGGGGGGGATGGGGGTACCTGGCAGTATTCCCATGTCCCACCCCTCTGACAACACGCAACAACACCACATTGAGCGGGGTGAGAGAGGCTGGGGGGTCTTTCCACACCCCTGTTTGTTGGACCATCAGGGGTCGGAGCCCGGATAGAACATCAGGCTGTCTGGTCGCGGTCCTGGGCTTGTGGGCTGCTCTTGCCGGTGTGGGGGCCTTGGCGGTCTGCTTGTCCCCGTCCTGGTGGGAAAAGGGGTCTGTCTCCTGGGTGCAGGGGCAGGGTGCTCTATTGGGGCGTCTGTCCCTGGGCCTGGGAGTATGGAGTATAGTGTACGTATGGGGGGTATGAATGAGTGTATAGCGTCCTTTTTTCGTATGTCCTATATTTGTAAGAATGTGTACGTATGAGAGGGAGGGTACGTATGAGTGTCTCTGTCTGTCTATGTCTACCTGTCAGGTTGGGTGTTTGGCTGCTCTCTGGCCTGATGCATCTTCGTCCCTCCCCGTCACTCCCCGTCGGTGATGGATGCTCCTGCCCGCTGGTTGATGATGGCTCTCGATGCCTGGGGCCGGGGGTCCCGGTTGCGGCCCGGCTCGGTCCTGGTGCATGTCGGGCGGGTCCTGGGTGGTCCGGTGTGTCGGGCGGCCGCTGTTTCGGGCCGACGTCCTCCTTGGATTGACTGGGGCACCTCTTATGGGGGTGCCGGGGTTGTAGAGTAGGTTGGTGCCGTCCGGTGGATCGGTGGGGACCGTACCTGGCGCCCAGGCCTCCTGCCGGTTCCAGGACTTCTGCTGGCTGGTCTGTTCACCTGGGGGGGCTGTCCGGCATTGGCTGGGCCCCTGATCTTGGCGCCCTGCGTGGGGCGGGATCTGGACCCAGGAGCTGGAAGATCTGGATGTCCAGGTGCCGGCTGGGCGCGGCCTGGGGAGGGCGTACATCCGCTGTGGCTCTTGCTGTGGCTCCCTGGCGTGTGGGTGTGTGGGGGCGGGCCGGGTTGTTGGCGATGGGTATTGGTCCGGGGTGGCGGCGGCGTGTGTTGTCCGTCGGTTGGCTGCGGATCCCCCTTGCCTACGGCGGCGGGGGGGGCCCTTGTCGGCTGGTCCCTGGTTGGGGCCCCGCTGGGGGGCGGGGTGCCCCTGGTCCCCGTGACCTCTGGATCCTGACCCGGGCCCGTCCTGGCGTAGCCGGTTTCCGGCGGAGCCCGTGGGCTCGTCACTGCGATCTCTCGGGTCCCAGCATTGCGGTTGGTGGGTGTTCCCCTGGGGCTTCCATCTGTTCCTCTCTTGGTGGGTGATCGACCCTGCGCTGATCCGCCTGTGGCCTCTGTACTCTGTGGGACCCTGGATGCATACATCTCCTGCCTCTTCCATGTCTGTGTCGATTCCTGTAGGACGGATTGACGGTTCCTTACACCAGCTATCAATCACTTGCATGGGGAAACCTTATTCCGACCTGCATGCTCGCACACACACATAGGTGTGGGGACATTGGTGTGGACGGGCATATCTTAAGCTGAGGTTATCATCATTAGTTAGTTGTTCACAGGAGCTTACCAGAAACATTTGTATTATGTTCATTAATCCATGCTTGTGTGTAGTGAATATGTAATTCTTAGTTTATTCTACTAGATCCGAACTATTGGTTTGGTTCTGTACAGTTTGTTGTTTTTGTTTTTTATTACTGTTTCTCTGCCGTCCGGCAGAGGTGGAGGACTGGGATGTTTTCTTGTGTTCTTTGTTTGCCTCCCTGTCTTGTGTCGTCAGTTCGCGCCTCTGTTGGTCCGGTTTCTTTTCTTCACCTTCTTCCTTTCTCCCTTCTTGTCTCGGTTTAGTGTCCATGACGTCAGGAAATTGAACCCACAGTAATCACTAATAAAGATTTTTCATACATATACATCAAGTGGCGTACTACAGCGAAGCTGTAATACTCTGCTTGGGAAAGTAAAACTGTTGGGCTTGTACTTGGTACTCAGACACCAATTCTGAGTAGCATACTGCTAGACAGGACACGTAAAAAAAAAAATAATACATCAGAACCAGCTGCTCATGCAGCACGGATCGTGGAGGGCTGTCATTCTGCATTCATCGCACCGGTTAGTTTAGTATGGTCCCCTGATAAACAAGGAAAACCCCTCAGAACTCCTGGAGAGCGCTTGAAAAGTAAATGGTCATCCTACCTGCCCAGCTCCACATGAGCATTATTATAATCCACATACCAGGAAATCATTTTAGCACGCTAATTCTTCTGTAATTAATTAATCACAATTAACGCATCAAAGTCCCAGCCCTAGTTTGAAGACATTCTAAGAACTACTGCAAATTTAAAAAAAGAGCAAAATAAATGTTGAATGAGAGCATTTAGTTTTTGGTCAGTTCTGATTAAAGCCTTGTCAGTTTGTTTGTTTTTTTATTAAAAAAAGACATGCATTTTCTATATTCCTGCTTCAGTAATATTGGGGGGCCGGTGAGAAAGCAATGGCGAGCCGGATGTGGCCCGTGGGCCGCCAGTTGACATTCACTGGTTTATTATTTCCAAGTGTTACCCCTCTTGACTGTAGTCCACAAACGCATAGTAACAGAGGTCAATCAGAGGAAAGTGTGTGATGATGTTTCAGAATGAAAATAAGGATAACTCACCTCCATACCTTTGTGAAGCAAGTAGAGTCCTGCTCCCACTGTCTCCACTTTTTTAACCTAAGCCTTTTCTTTCTGTTTTTTTTTCATGGTTAAAACAAATCCAGAGACTATTGCTAAGCTTCCTCCTCAGGCGCCACGCTTATTTTCTCCGAAGCCAAGTTTTATTTCATGAATTTTTTTGAGATTTTCCATCTGAGCTATGAATGTTTCTCAGTAAAATTGGTTTGTGTGTGAAGTCTTGTTATTGTCGTGTAGGACTAAAACTGTCCTACCCAAGACTTTGTATCACGATGTTGGTGACCTCCCAGGGTTTCCAAATTGCATGACTATTTTAAAAATCTTGCAGAGTTCACTTGGACTGATGCCTGCATAAACCAAAACTTCAGCCTAGATTTACATTCATTAAAGACTTTAAGCTTGACTCCAACTAAAATCTCAGACTTTATTTCATTTAGGTTAATAAGAGGTGAAAATAAGCCAGCATATGTAAATCATATGAGAAAGTATTTAATGTTACCGTAAAAACAAATGGCTGGTTGCTATGGAAATGTTACACACAGAACACAAGGGCTCTTTGCAATATTTACGAGTAGAAGGAGTTTATGGGAGCTTCCAGGTTTGTAGGGTTTTTTATTTTATGCTAGTTCTTTGAAAATAAATTAATATTCAGGTTTGAGTGTCTAGTAAAACCAACATGCTTTGGATACTCCAGATTTTCACCTATGTTGACAGTCATGCCTCGAATGAGTGGATCTATTTTTTGAATCATTAGCAGCATGTATTACCCCGCTCGCCGGTTCACATTTTACCCTCAGGGGGATTTAAATTAGACCCCTCCATCATTTCTTTGGATATCCACCTGTGTTGTAATTCTACAGCTCCTTCTCAGCTTTAACTGCCACTCACTTCCCTACAGGTCAGATGATTTGGACTGTTTCAGCTCTCCTCTGGGGGCATGATAGCCATGTTCTACCTGTAGCAAAACACAGGAAGATATTACTTGCCACTGAATAGAAGTAAAAAGTTGAATAATCCCCAGGGCTGCTGAGCCGGAGATTATGAGGCAGCTAAATTATGCTGACATCTGTGTTGCTGTGAGTCCTCGGCGCGGTGTGTCTGACAGAGATAAATGCCTCTCTGTGAGTGCTCAAGCAGCCTTAGCAACCTCCTCAGAGTTTCAGAGAGGTGTTGCGGCTTTGGGAAACAGAATTCCGTTACTGCCGCGTTCAGCATAGAAGCTGGCGAGCAACAATAAGAAAATGACCTGCGATTAAATTAAACCGAGGAGAATGCAGATATTTCTTTTTTCCGCATTGCTGCATCTGTAAACACTGAGGCACTTTCCAGATGGGGAGGAAAGGGACTGTGGCCGTTAGAGCGTCTTCTGCAGAAAACAGCAGCAGTAGAGTGGCTCATTCACAGCTAACTCCCCACCAGTGTGTCAGCTGTTGTTAGATCACAGTTCAGCCTCCATCGTTCCTGGCATTGTTGTTCTCTGTAAAGCTCAGAGGTGAAAACAATGAATGGGGGAAAATAGAAAGAGGAAACTGTCCCCAAAGCCAGATTTGTCTATCCACCCCTAAGGCCACTCTGAATGACAAATATGGAGTTAGCTTCACTGCATAAGTACTCAGCGAGAATAAAAAAAATGAGAAAAAAAGATACGGACTTTGTTTTAAAAAAAATAACACAAATAACACAATTGAAAAAGAAGCACCTCGACAGCACATCTAAAGAAAGAGCACCAGCAGTGAGTCATCATTTTAGTAGGTGGATAGCAGCAGCATAAATGTTCATGGTTACATTGATGTTGCTTAAATAAAAAGCATGCAATGTCAATATCTTGCACGGGTCTTTCCCAACACATCAATGTCTTTTGGGTTCATGCAAACATCTGTTAGTGAGCAGCAGGATGAAAGCCCACTTCTGACACCATATGCTTACGTGGGAGTCTTACAAAATTTAAGATATCATAATTCTTTGATGCTGCAAAGGGTTTAAGGAAAGCCTGAACTTTTATGTAACACACCATTACAAACCAGTGAATATTTGTAAAATGGAAGACAACATTTTACATGGTTTATAGGATTTATTGCAAAGTAGAAAAGCATTTAGAGAATGCTGACCTCGGCCAAGGCAGCTGAAGTCACCTGATGCTGTGATCTAACTTTTTTCGATTCCTTGACTTTGAAAACAATTCAATTCAGTTTATTTATATAGCACCGATTCAGAACATACAGTATATCATCTCAAAGCACTTTACAAGAAAAGTCCTTTCAGTTCAATTATACATACCTTACAATCAGTTTAAAAGTTCTGTATTTAAGGAATCAGACAACAACAAAGAAAATGATAGATTCAGTTATTGAAAATAATAGAAATAACTGATTCAAGAGTACTTTCTATTTTAAAGTAAGTAAAAAATTGATAACAGGACATGGAGGACTGACAGATGCTGGGAACCTAGATGAAGATGGATGCCAGAAAGGGTGTGGATTTTATGGAGAGAAAAACAAAATTGACAGAAATAAACAAACAAACATAAAAGTCAAAGCAACAGCAAATAATCAACTGTTCTGTAATAGAACAGAAAAGTAGCGGAATGAAGAAAGGTGGTCAGTCTGTCCTCTGACAGTCTAAGCCTTTAGCAGCATAACTACAGAGGTAGCTCAGGATAACTTTAACCACTTCAACTATAAGCTTTATCAAAAAGGAAAGTCTTACAAATATACTGGGTGTCTGTCTCTCTGACTAAAACTGGGAGCTGGTTCCAAATGAGAGGAGCCTGATAACTAAAAGATCTGCCTTCCATTCTACTTTCAGAAATCGCCAGAACTACCAGTAAACCTGCAGTCTGAGAGTGAAGTGCTCTGTTAGGAATACATAGAACAATCAGATATCTGATGTATGATGTTGCCTATCCAGCTGTCAACAGGGGAGAGGCGGGGTACACCCTGGACAGGTCGCCAGTCCATCACAGAGCCACATAGAGACAGACACCATGCATGCACACACCCACACCTAAGGACAATTTAGAGTGATTAATTAACCTGACAGTCACGTTTATGTATAAAAAAAAAGAAAAGATGTGATTACATTTAGCTGTGCTCATGCCCCCTTAAGAAAGATTGCTCGGCTTCAGTCACCTGACTACCTACAGTTATGTAACTTCCTCACCAGAAGGGAACAGCGCTGCAAACACAGCAACTGTGTTGCCTTATTTATAGAGTGTTTAGCCTTATCTGCGACTCTTTTTAAAGACAAAATAAACAAGCAACAAATATGGCGACCTTTTATGGTGTCATTGAATACTTTCAGACTCTAACGGGAAGTATGTATGATTGTTAGTGCTCTCACTGTACAGCAGAGCTGCAGTCTAACAAGAGCACACCCAACTCAGCATGTGGCAGCTGCACCCGCTGAGATCCTGCACAGATCGAGCAGATATTAACCCCTCCAAAATTTTGATACACCGCTTCAAGCCTCCGCTGGCTGATCTTACCTGCTTTTTCATTTTCAAATTCAGCATTGCTAATTCTGTAACTTCATTCAAATGAAAAAGAAAAAGGTATTTAAGATTTAATTTTCAAATAGAACCCCAGCAAAATTGTTACAAAATTCAATTGGAAATGTCAAATTTGAAATGCATTTGCAGAATGCTTTTTCATATTCTGAATACAAATGCCATTCTTAACTCATAAATAGAATAAAAATTGCTTCTTTTTTGTGTGTGTGACAAAATTCAAAGTGGATTTGCAATCCCACACTTCTGCTGCTGAGTTTAGTGGGGTGACTCAGGCACAACTGAAGCAATATGGCCGCCTCAGGCCGGGTCTCTCTTGGCAGGAGAAATCCATCATGGCGGCTCTTCAGAGGGCTTCTCCCTCGCTGTCAACCCCAGGAATGATGGTAAGTTAAGCATGTTTCCTTATGTATTTAGTTGTATACGTTTGGAAGTGCTAATGCACTATAAAGATGTTATTCAAGGCTTGCTAATATATGAATTGCAAAGGCTGCAAATTCAACTAGAAGCAGTTGCTGTACTCAAGCCAACTTCAAATTGAGTTAATATTTTACTCATAAAATATATATAAGCATGTCCAGAAAGTATAACTGACTTTTATCCACTATGGCATCAGTTTTGAGCTTAATTTGAGCTTTGCCTTTGAGCCTGATTCAGCTTTGCCTGAATTAAAGCTAAGCTACGAATAGCAAGGCAATGGAAATGTTACCATGGCAACGCTTAGGCACACCAGACTGTAAATAATTCAAATAAATTAACTTTTATTTATATAGCGCCAATTCACAACACACTTTACCACAAAAGTCATTTCAAGCATGTAGCAACAGTGCAGAAGAGAAACACTAACTTTAACAGAAAAAAACTACTACTACCTAACTACAAAAAATAGCTCTGGATAACCTGGATAAGCCATTGTAAGTATAAGCTTTATCAAAAATGAAGGTTTTAAGCCTATAGAATGGACTAACTAATGGACGAAGCTAAATACAATGGACTAACCCTCTGGTGACGTCACCCATTGGTTTCGGAAGAGCAGAAAATGAAGCAAACTGAGAGGTTTCCACCGTCGCCATCTTGTCCGCATCACTGAACTCCTCAGTCTCAGAAAATCCAAAAATGGGCAAGGAAGTGGAGCTGAGCGTGGCACTGTGATGATGGGGGCGGAGGGTTGACGATCCGAGCCGACATAGATACAAGCTAGTCAGAAGGTAGTCAGAAGGTAACAGAAGCTAACTAAAGCTAAGGTAGGCTGCAGCCGGTATCAGCAAGAAGGTACGCCGGTTGAGAGAATCTTGCCTCGTTTTTCCACCTGGGTTGCTTTAGACCCAGAAACATCTCAAGGGGGAACACATATCGACATAACAAGACCCGAATGGGTCGGGTCACTACGGCCAAAAACGGTTGTTTCCATTACCATCTCAGAAGCACGGTAAAGGGCCAGGACATTGGCGGGCTTAGCTTAACAACACCTCCAGCAAAAGGCAGTCACAAAGTCATCATGACAACTCAGATCCTCTCAAAAGTTAAAATACTTTTGACTCACCTCACATCTCTCCAACATCAATCAATCCAAGCCTCCATCTCCTAAACTCTGTTCCTCACACCTGTACTGATCTAACCAGCGACCATCCAGTCTGTTGAGAGTCCGACTCAGTAGTCTTCCAGCCTGATCTAGCCAACTCCCACTATCTGACACCGCGGCTCGCCACTGCTTCTCGGTCCTGTCGACTTTGCTGCTCTGCCTCTACCCGACCAGTCCCCTGTTCAAACCCGTGTGTGTAAAAAAACAGCTCCAATCGGACCTACATCCCTCTTGGCGACCAGACAGAAATTCTCTCCCCCACTGCTAGCAAAGCTCCACCCATGTGAAAAGCCTATCCCGAAGCAGAGACTTCTTGAATGGTCTGTTACTGTAATCAATACCACAGAAAGCCATCTTTGTCCTATAAGTATACAATTGACCTCCACTTTGGCTGAATGGTTAGCGCGCATGACTCTCACCTGGGAGTCGTGGGATCAAATCCTGCCAGGGCCCTCGTTGTGTACCTTACCATATTTGGCGTTGCTGGCAGGATCCATGTGATACTGGTAATAAGTCCCTAGATTCAAAATTGGTGGCACCCTGCGCGGGAGCATGAGGACGTGCTTGTGATAAGAGGGGGAGAGATTTGACAGTGTGGAGGTCCTGTCACTATGGCTCTGTTTTATCATGTGCCCTGGCTGCTTGGCCACAGGGATATCCCTTTGGCTGACTCTCACCCGGGAGTTGTGGGATCGAATCCCGCCTGGGCCCTCATTGTGTACCTTGCCACACTAAGGCGCAAGCTGTCAGCTACGGTTAGCCACCAGAGTTAGCCTAGATGGACCTGTTAATCAAAAGGACATATAATTTCAAGATTAGATTACATCTATATGGAAGAAAAAAATCATACCCCCTCAAAGTTGTCATAATGGTAAACCTGAACTATCTAACCTAAAATGTTTTTTTTGAACAAGGCTGTAAACACGTTTATTTTTGTTGTAAAGTTTGCCTTTTTAACATGGGAGACAATAGCTACATTAACTAATGGGATTTTGCTCCTTTTTGGAGCCCGTTCTTAGCAGATGAGGTTGGATTCTTGGTTGGCTTCAAGTTCTGTAAATCTCTCTCTGGCACCAACATTTTACAAAATGTTGCAGGAAACAAAGGAAAATGGTCGAATATCACCAAACATGAATTCTGCCTACATCAATCTTCTATTAAAACCAGGAAAAGACCCTATGTCTCCTACCAGTTATCGTCCCATTTCTCTTATCAATGTGGATCTGAAAATAATTTGCAAAGCTCTTGCAAGAAGGATAGAGAAAATAACACCTCTAATAATCCACCCTGATCAAACAGGTTTTATAAAAGGTAGGCTCTCTTCAACAAATTCACGTAGATTAATAGATTTAATAGATTATTCCCACTGTAAAAACGTCCAAACCAATATATTATCTTTAGATGCAGAAAAAGCATTTGATAGAGTTAACTGGAAATTTTTATTTGCAGCCTTAAATAAATTCGGATTCAGTAATTCTTTTGTAAACTGGTTAAAAATATTATACAGCTCACCAACAGCATGTATTAGGACCAATAATCAAACATCATCAAGGTTCTTTCTTCAGAGAGGTACCAGGCAGGGATGTCCACTTTCTCCCTCCCTCTTTGCTATTTTTATTGAACCATTAGCAGCAGCAATCAGGCAAAATAATAATGTTAAAGGTATACAATGCAACAAAATAGAACATAAAATCAGTCTATACGCAGATGATGTACTACTATTTCTACAGCATTCACAAACTTCCTTGTATCAGGTAATTGAGTTAATAAAATCTTACTCAAGAGTTTCAGACTATTCCATAAATTGGTTAAAATCTACAGTCCTTCCAATCAACTGTTCTTACCAGAGTCCTGTTGCTTTACAGCTCCGGTCGGGAAATATTACATATCTAGGTATCCATATCTCACCAAGACTGTCAGACTTATCTAAGCTAAATTACGTCCCACTTTTAAAAAAAGTGGAAGATGATCTGGCAAGATGGAAATCCCTTCCAATATCACTTATTGGAAGGGTAGCTACAATAAAAATGATGGTTTTGCCTAGAATCAATTATTTATTCTCAATGATCCCAAGCAAACCATCACCTGATTGGTTTAGATCTCTGGACTCTTCTGTTTCTAAATTTCTTTGGAAAGATAAACCCCCACGTATCAGCTTAAAAACACTACAGAAGTCCAAAGATAAAGGAGGTCTAGACCTACCAAACTTTCGTCATTATTTCTTAGCCAACAGACTCCAATACACATCAAGATGGGTAAAACACAGTTATATCGATGAGTGCTGGGTAGATGTAGAACAGACACTATGCAATAAGATAAAACTTTCAGATCTACCTTTTGTTAGCTCAAATATAAAACAAAATGAATGTTTTAAAAGTATTAATATCAGCTCCTCTCTGACAGCTTGGTGGGAATTTCTTAAAATGACAAAGACCTCACTAGTCCCATGCAGGCGTACACCCATCTGGAATAACCCGGATATCTTACAAAAAAAATGCATGATCAACTTTCCAGGCTGGAGTTGTAAAGGAATTGAATACCTGGAGCATATATTTGATGGAACAGACTTTATCCAATTTAATACATTGGTTACACAATTCGGAATTAACAAGAATAAATTCTTAGAATACCAACAAATTAAATCAATTATAAAAAATAAATTTAGGCTCAATACAGTTGATTTACAAATTCCAGGAAAAGTTTTAGACTTCCTTAATCTTAACCCTCCCAAACTGCTATCTAAAATATACAAAACATTAAATAGAATAGATGAATCAATAGCCCTTCCTATTTCAAAATGGGAGATGGACTTGTCCATCTCAATAGACCAAAACCTCTTGTCTCAAATTTCATTAAGAACCTTTAAATTTCTTAAAAATCCTAATCTACGATTAATACAATATAAAATCCTTCATAGAGTGCAATATACAGGGCAACGGATGTTCAAGATGGGTTATACGCCGTCTGATACCTGTTTACAATGTACAAGCAATCTACCAGACAATTATATTCATGCTCTTTGGTTCTGCCCACCTGTTAAGAAATATTGGTACCAGATATGTGAAGATCTATCAAAGTGTCTGAAATGTAATATCACACCTGCTCCCACAGTTTGCTTGCTGGGAAATGTAGATGAAGTTACCATGGATACAAAGTCTATGCAATTATTTTACATCGCCTTATGCATCGCTAAGAAAAATATCCTCTTGAACTGGAAAAATAAAAATACTCTGAATATTAATCAATATAGAGATCTCCTTCTGGATTACATTGGTCTAGAAACGGCATCTGCCTCCACATCTGATCAATCATTCTGGTCACCCTTGATCAGTTCCATCACGTAGTGGGGTCGGGCCCTTGATTCCGTGCTGTGGGACACAGTTGCCGATGTGGAGCTTAAGGGTTGGTGGTGATTGCGGGGAGGTCCTTGGGGGTGGGTCCGCTTGCGGTTCGGCGGTAGGTGCCGTGACCCTCGCCTGGGGTGGGACTTTGGGGGCTTTGTGTGGTGACTCCTAGTGGCTGCATGCGGCGCCTTAGAGGGGTCATGCTGGCGGACACGGGTTACTGGCCTGGTGCTGTGCTGCTCTGGGGGGGTCTGGGCTGGGCCTGGGGCTCGGGGTTCTGGGGCGGCGTGCCCTCCGGCTGGGGCCCTGGCTTGGGCTTGGCCGGGGGGGGCCGCTGCCGTTGGTGCCGGCTGGGGGGGGCTGTGGTCGGCCGATGGTTGGCGGGCGCTGCTGCCCTTTCCATCTCCCCGGGCTGGTTCTCGTCGCTAGCTCCCCGGTTGCCGCTTTCCGCGTCTGGGCGTCGGCGAGAGTGCGCGGCGGGTTAATCAATATAGAGATCACCTTCTGGATTACATTGGTCTAGAAACGGCATCTGCCTCCAATCTGATCAATCTTTCTGGTCACCCTTGATCAGTTCCATCACCTAGTGGGGTCGGGCCCTTGATTCCGTTCTGAGGGACACGGTTGCCGATGTGGAGCTTAAGGGTTGGTGGTGACTGCGGGGAGGTCCTTGGGGGTGGGTCCGCTTGCGGTTCGGCGGTAGGTGCCGTGACCCTCGCCTGGGGTGGGACTTTGGGGGCTTTGTGTGGTGACTCCTAGTGGCTGCATGCGGCGCCTTAGAGGGGTCGTGCTGGCGGACACGGGTTACTGGCCTGGTGCTGTGCTGCTCTGGGGGGGTCTGGGCTGGGCCTGGGGCTCGGGGTTCTGGGGCGGCGTGCCCCCCGGCTGGGGCCCTGGCTGGGGCTTGGCCAGGGGGGGGCACTGCCGTCGGTGCCGGCTGGGGGGGGGCTGTGGTCGGCCGGTGGTTGGCGGGCGCTGCTGCCCTTTCCATCTCCCCGGGCTGGTTCTTGTCGCTTGCTCCCCGGTGGCCGCTTGCCGCGTCCGGGCGTCGGCGAGAGGCCGTGGCGGGTGGCCGGCGTCTCCGGGCCCGATCGGCTATATTGACACTGGACATGGCTCCTGGGTCTTGGTCTTAGCCCTCGCGGGGGTGCTGGGGTGGGGGGGCTCTGGCCGGTGTTGGTCGGCCTCCACGGTGACTGACCAGTTGGTGGGGTGTGGGCTGGTGGGTGGACGTGCTGGGTTCTGTTGCCACCCGGCCATCGGGCGGTAGTAGCAAGGCTGGAGGATGTCGGCCTGGGGATTAGCCGCCCGGGACTTCGGTCTGCTCACGGGCCTGGCGCGGCATGTCCGGGGTACCCGAGTCGGTGGTGCGCGGGGTTCCGGCCTCGGCCCGGGGGTCCTCGGACGCTGGCGGTGCCTGGGGCGTCTCTTATTGGCGGGGAGGCTTTTTACCATCTAGCACAGGCGCTCTTTTTAACGGGGTGCGCTTGGGACGGGAGGGGGGAGGGCGTTGAGGGGGAAGGGGGGGCTAAACTCAACCTGGGTGTCTAGTGACATGTGTTTTGTTAGCAGTGTGAATGTTGGGAAGGATTTAGGTATGCCCCTGGCATGGGGGCTGGTGGATTGCCGGGGCCCCCATGGGGCTCGGCGGTACCGCTGCCGTGGGCCCCGACTGGACGTGGTGGGGCCTCCCACCCCTGGTGGATCGGGCATAACAGGGGTGCCTATTGGAGTCAGCAGGGGAGCTGGCTCCCTGGGGTTGGCAATGGTCACCCCAGTTATTTTCTCCCCATCCCCATGCCTCTGTCCACCTGCTCCTTCATTCTACCATTCACAAGGCCTTGGGACGTGGGCACATCACTGGGGTGCGGGATGGAGCTTCTGTCTTTGCTACCCGGTGGCTGCCTGGGTCCCGATTTTATTTAGCAAATTAGACACTTACACTTGCAACATTTACATGGAACGCACATGTAGGGACCTGGCGGTGTGGCGCATTGGCGCTGGGGACGGGGACCCTCATGGGGGGCCCCCTATAGGGGCCCGTTGTGGGGGCCTCACCTGTGGTGCCGGCACCCACTGGTTAAACGCATCTAGACACCGAGGGCCCGGTGGGGGAGATGGGGGTACCCGGCAGTATTCCCATGTCCCCCCCCTCTGTTTTAAGTGCACATTAGAACAACACGCAACAACACCACATTGAGCTGGGGGAGAGAGGCTGGGGGTCTTTCCACACCCCTGTTCGTTGGACCATCAGGGGTCGGAGCCCGGATAGAACATCACGCCGTCTGGTCGGGGTCCTGGGCTGGTGGGCTGCTCTTGCCGGTGTGGGGGCCTTGGCGGTCTACTTGTCCCCGTCCTGGTGGGCAAAGGGGTCTGTCTCCTGGGTGCAGGGGCAGGGTTCTCTACTGGGGCATCTGTCCCTGGGCCTGGGAGTATGGAGTATAGTGTACGTATGGGGGGTATGAATGAGGGTATAGCGTCCTTTTTTCGTATGTCCTGTATTTGTAAGAATGTGTACACATGAGAGGGAGGGTACGTATGAGTGTCTCTGTCTGTCTATGTCTTCCTGTCAGGTTGGGTGTTTGGCTGCTCTCTGGCCTGATGCATCTTCTTCCCTCCCCGTCACTCCCCGTCGGTGATGGTTACTCCTGCCCGCTGGTTGATGATGGCTCTCGATGCCTGGGGCCGGGGGTCCCGGTTGCGGCCCGGTTCGGGCCTGGTGGATGTCGGGCGGGTCCTGGGTGGTCCGGTGTGTCGGGCGGCCGCTGTTTCGGGCCGACGTCCTCCTTGGTTTGACTGGGGCACCTCTTCTGGGGGTGCCGGGGTGGTCCCTGGTTGGGGCCCCGCTGGGGGGCGGGGTGCCCCTGGTCCCCGTGGCCTCCGGTTCCTGATCCGGGCCCGCCCTGGCGTAGCCGGTTACCGGCGGAGCCCGTGGGCTCGTCACTGCGATCTCTCGGGCCCCAGCATTGCGGCTGGTGGGTGTTCCCCTGGGGCTTCCATCTGTTCCCCTCTTGGCGGGTGATCGACCCTGCGCTGATCCGCCTGTGGCCTCTGTACTCTATGGGACCCTGGATGCATACATCTCTTGCCTCCTCCATGTCTGTGCCGATTCCTGTAGGACGGATTGACGGTTCCTTACACCAGCTATCAATCACTTGCGTGGGGAAACCTTATTCCGACCTGCATGCTCGCACACACATAGGTGTGGGGACATTGGTGAGGACGGACATATCTTAAGCTGAGGTTATCATCATTAGTTAGTTGTTCACAGGAGCTTACCAGAAACATTTGTATTATGTTCATTAATCAATGCTTGTGTGTAGTGAATGTGTAATTCTTAGTTTATTCTACTAGATCCGAACTATTGGTTTGGTTCTGTACAGTTTGTTGTTTTTGTTTTGTATTACTGTTTCTCTGCCGTCCGGCAGAGGTGGAGGACTGGGATGTTTTCTTGTGTTCTTTGTTTGCCTCCCTGTCTTGTGTCGTCGGTTCGCGCCTCTGTTGGTCCGGTTTCTTTACTTCACCTTCTTCCTTTCTCCCTTCTTGTCTCAGTTTAATGTCCATGACGTCAGGAAATTGAACCCACAGTAATCACTAATAAAGATTTTTCATACATATACATCAAGTGGCGTACTACAGCGAAGCTGTAATACTCTGCTTGGGAAAGTAAAACTGTTGGGCTTGTACTTGGTACTCAGACACCAATTCTGAGTAGCATACTGCTAGACAGGACACGTTAAAAAAAAAAAAAAAAAAAAAAAAAGCTTTGTGGTGATTGGTCAGTGGACACTATGGGCGCCACACCCTCAGCTGTGGGACGATGGTTTATGGTGCGTCTGGAATGTGTGTGTGTGTGTGTGTGTGTGTGTGTGTTCGGTAAATTGAGCTGAATTCACCGATAACCGACAGATCGCTCCAGTGACCTTTGACCCGGATACCTCAGATGTTTGCAGGAAGATAAAAACTTTAGTCCAAGAAGAATTCCTGATGTTTGTTATGGGATGTAACGCTTCACAGCAGCCAAGGTTTGGTTTAAAACAAGAGAAACAAAAACTGACACTGGATGGATGGATGAACAGATGGATGGATGGATGGATGGATGGATGGATGGATGGATGGATGAACAGATGGATGGATGGATGGATGAACAGATGGATGGATGAACAGATGGATGGATGGATGGATGGATAAACAGATGGATGGATGGATGGATGGATGGATGAACGGATGGATGGATGAACGGATGGATGGATGAATGGATGAAAAGATGGATGGATGGATGGATGGATAAACAGATGGATGGATGAACAGATGGATGGATGGATGGATGAACAGATGGATGGATGAACAGATGGATGGATGGATGGATGGATAAACAGATGGATGGATGGATGGATGGATGGATGGATGAACGGATGGATGGATGAATGGATGAAAAGATGGATGGATGAAAAGATGGATGGATGGATGGATGGATAAACAGATGGATGGATGAACAGATGGATGGATGAACAGATGGATGGATGAACGGATGAAAAGATGGATGTATGATGAAAGGATGGATGGATGAACAGATGGATGGATGAAAGGATGGATGGATGGATGGATGGATGAACAGATGGATGGATGGATGGATGGATGGATGGATGAAAGGATGGATGGATGAACAGATGGATGGATGATGAAAGGATGGATGGATGAAAGGATGGATGGATGGATGGATGAACAGATGGATGGATGGATGGATGGATAAACAGATGGATGGATGAACAGATGGATGGATGAACAGATGGATGGATGAACAGATGGAGGGATGGATGAACGGATGGATGGATGGATGGATGAACAGATGGATGAACAGATGGATGGACTCGCTCTTACTCACCTTCCTCTCTCTCTCTCACACACAGACAACTCTTCACCTCACCATTATGGTATGGTATAACTTTATTTAAAACAGGGAAATGAACAACAAAACATTGACCCAAAAACAGAGTTACTAAAGATTCCTGATGCTAACGTCCACCTGGAGGTTAATGACAGGTTAATAAAACAACATTTTAAAAAGGGCTTACACACTCATACAGTCGAATCAGAGGGCCTCAGGTAAACGGGTCCACCCAACCCAAAACCCAGAGATCCACCAGGACAAAAACCGTCCCGAGGACCCTGGACACCACCACCCCCCGTACACACCCACCCACCACACACATTGCACCTCTACATACAGACCTAGCTTCATCGTTATGATCTCATTCATCTCTCATGTGGAAAATATGGGTTTGATAAAAGCCATTTCTGCGTAAAGCTTGCAAACGTAAGGAATCCTGTACGTGCCAGAACCTCTGTAGCTGAAGTGTTCCACAACTTTGTGGCTGTATGTGAGAATAATGTTTGAGTGAGGGCCGATTTGCTTTGTGGGATACAACAATGTCCTCTAGAAGAAGAGCGCCTAACAAGTGTTTTTTTTCTGAGATCAATAAGACAACATTTATTTAAGGAGGAGCAGCACCATAAAAAAAATTAAGAAGTAAGCAAAAGTTAGTATAATTACATTATAAAAGTTTAAAAAGTCATACTATGCAAGAATAAGGGATTTTTGCATGTAGTACAGAAAAGGAGAAAGAAACATTGATTTTAAAAACACATATGAGCCTAAGTGGTCAGTGACCCTCGTATGTGTTTGTAGAGAGTATGAATTTAAGGGATTGACACATCTTTTTTATATGTGAATTCTTCTAATTTTGTTTTCATCAATAAAAAAGTCAGGGTAATTTGGCAATGTCTGCTTGTTTGTGAAATACATTGCAACATTTTTATCCAAATTTAAACTCAAACAAGATCTTTGGAGCCAAGCAGAAACTTCTCCCATCTCAGCTGTCGATCTTGAGGACACTTCAGCTGCATTTTTTCCATGAGCAAATAAAACAGTGTCATCAGCATACATAATGACCTTACAGTATGCGTATACTAAAAAGCATTGGCCCAAGGATTGAACCCTGCAGCACTCCCATTTTGCAGCCTTTAAAGGAGGAGAAGCTGCTATTGACTCTCACACGCTGCTCTTTGCCAATGTAGCGTATGCTTAGACGAGAAAAGACGTGATTTTCTGACAAGAATATTATGGTTTACCATGTCAAACACCTTCCGTAAATCAAGGCAGACAGAACCTACTACACCTCTGGTCCAAACTAGATTTCTTCTCTTAAAGGAAGTAGCAACAAGCGGTTTCAGTTGAGTAATTTCTCCTTAAACCAAACTGCAGGGGATCAATTAGATATTTTCATTTATTCATGACAACACCATCAATTTTAAGATGTGGGTCACAGCAGATCAATTTCTTATTTCTAATAATTTGTCCATAGTTTTCCACAGTGCTTTATTATTTCCTTTTTTTGATCTTTAATTAAGTTTAAGGAGAACCTTGCTTTTGATCTTCTGAGCTCGGCCGTGACTTTATTTGTCAGGTTTTTATATATTTCATTATCTGTCGTTAACCCAGATCTAACACATATTTCCAAAGCTGCATACCGTCTTTTAATCAATGTCCTTAATTCCTCATGGTAAAGTCTGTCTTTTTGTCTGTTTGTTTTTGTAAATTTTAACGGAACATTTTTTAAAGTTGATATTATATCATCGCAGATTTGCTACCATCCTTTGTTTTGTGTTACTTCATTCCACCTTGTTAGCTTTTCCAGCAAGAACAGATCTTATTATGAACTTTTATTAGTTGATCTTGGTTTTTAAAGCGCACTTTGCTGAGCTTTCTAGAGACTAGAGTAAGATTCTGATCAGACAATCATGTCAGCGGATTGGACTTCTGCACAATTCTCTCTGGTCTATTTGTGAAAATCAGCTCTATTAGTGTTTGCGAAGTTTTAGTAATCCGTGTGGGCTTCTCAAAATCAATGTGCAATTTCGTTTAATTTCTGTCTGCATGTCTTATATAAGCAGTTTAAATGAAAATGACCCATTAGCAGTACTTCCTTTCCTCCAAACATTTCAAGTATCGTAACCAATTCTGAATGAAATACATTTATAGCAGTTGGTGGTCGGTAAAGTACAAAAATGATAAAAGACGTTTGGGGAAAAAGGGTCATTTTGACCCCCACAGATTCCAGTGAATTTCTTGGCTTTGGAGAGTCTCCGTAATGTAGATCAAAACCCCACGTGGCAGAACACAGCCACGTCTCTGTAAGGCATAAATAATCAAGATTAGAGTCTGGTAATAAGTGTTCATTCTGTTCAGTTTTTTTGACACATTGCTTCGTATATTCAGATGTCCCCCAAAAATGCCTTTGGGTTTTGTGTTAAGATGCCACAATATACGCACATGGTTTATAATCATAAGTTACAGTTTAGAGTCAAAATAGCATCTTTTATATTTTAGTTTACTAAATCTTATTGTTTTTTTTGGAAGATATGATGTTATTTGCTGTTTCCACTGATTCTGGCTGTGGTCCCTTTCTGGGTCTGGTGAGTCTAATGTAATCTGACAGATTAGGACCCTTGATTAAACCAGAATACCTCAAAATGAGCCGGTGCTGCTGGATAACATCTACTGGAGTCACACAACCACATTTTCTTACAGTAGGCTGTTAAATTACACAAAATTACTTAAATCATTAGTTGTCAGCGTGCTTATGAAACATCCCCGGGGCAAATGAAGAAGAAGTCGGTGACATTTGTTCCTCTAATCCAGATCGTTCTGTTGTTCCATCTTCCATTTATTTCTAGTTTCCACATTTTCTAACAAGGATTGGATGAAAGATTTAGGAAAACCAAAAGGACAAATGTTTGCCTTCTGCTTTATTTTGAGCATTTTCTGGAAAACCAAGTAGCCATATATATTCAGCGCATGCAGATGTTCCCCCTAGCCTCAGTTAGCACGTTTAGCTAACCTTTGAGTTAGCACCATCAATCACCAGAGAGTGTTATGTACGGTTATCATGGAGCGGAGGGTGATGTCATCCAGCTGGAGTTACTGCTGCTAAAGTAAGAAGTGAAAACCACAGTGCGCTTGCTTTTCTCTTAATGTCACGCCTATGATCAACGGCCATTTTGTGGTTTCCAGTTTTCCCGGTCTTCAACTCCGGTACAGGAATCCAACATTTAGGCTCCAGTTCTGGGTCAGTGGGGGATCTCTGCAGTAGGTGGCCGATTGACCTTCCTAGATCTAACGTCAAACTTCTAATATTAACTGTAAACTCCACAAATCTGACCTTCATGGAAGAACAGGGAGAAGAAAACAAGAAGAAGTCCTTTTTCTAGCTCCAAAGCATGGTGGTGGCAGCGTCATCCCGGGGAGACGTTCTCTTTGGGGCTAAACTCAATGTGAGGAGTAAAACTAACTCTGCATATGGTAAATGGACTGAACTTATATAGCGCTTTTCTAGTCTTACTGACCACTCAAAGCGCTTTACATTGAAGCCACATTCACCCATTCACACTCGCATTCATACACCGACACCCAACATGGCTTGGTAGGACAATGTAGAATTTGGGGGTTAAGTGCCTTGCCCAGGGGCACATCGACATGTGACTGGAGGAAGCTGGAATCGAACCTACAACCCTCCGATTGCAAGCCAACTACTCTACCACTGAGCCACAGTCGCCCACTGACTGGATGACCATATGACCCTGAACACACCATACCCACAGTGAAGCATGGTGGTGGCAGCATGATGATGCGGAAAGATGGAAGTCAAAGTCCAGAACTAAATCCAACTGTGAATCTGTGGATTCAAGATAAAAAAAAGAAAAAGAAACCGACGTTCTTAGATGCTTTTTTTTTAATCGTCTTATCCCTTTAACTACAAAATGTTCCTACATTTTACAGTCCGAAAGTTTGAAGAAAAAAATCCATCATATTTATCAGAAAAAAAATCTGAAGTTTGCTGAGATTTTAAATGTGGTATTTCCTAAAGAAAATGCAATTTCTGTCAAATTTAGTAGTAAATTTACTCGATAGATATCTGTACATTTTCAGAAGTCTGTAACTTGTAGCTACATTTGAGTTTCCAGGAGGAGAACGGAGTTCTCCCTGGTTCTGATCTGCCATGATGGACTTATGAACAACGATGCCGCCCTGCTGCAACAGAGGCTGACGTCATGATCATATGTGGAATTTTTTGCTGATCCACGACTTGCAGAAGTATCTATAATGCAAGTAAACATTATGAAAACAACCTGATCGCGCTTCACAGACCGACCACCACCAAACCGGATTGTAAGTAAGAAACTGAAACATGGCTGCATCACATCAGCTCCTATTATGCTTCATTAGTTATGAGGAAAGTCCTTCTGATCCAGGAGAAAAGTCCCATGAACCACTTAGGCTACAATTTGGAAAATAACCAGATGTACATCTTGTAAATGTAACACGGATTAATGAGCTTCAGATCTGGTTTTTATGATTTATCTTTCTATTAAATGTCTGACTTTACGAGATCTGAAAACAACTTGGTTTAAATACCAGAACTTTATCCCATAAATAATGGAAGTTAGTTAGTAGTGCATCCATTACAAAGTATACGAAAGCAATGAAAAGAGTTTAGCCCTGGCGCTCTCTCCGCTGAACAAAAACTAATCTACATATAAAAACATCCCAGCAAACCTCAGCTCTTCTTAAGGCCTTACCGCCTGAGGATAAAAACGATCTGTGAACCGGGATTTTTGAGGCTCCGCAGACGTCTCCCTGAAGGTACGAGAAGAGGGAATGTGCGAATGTGTCCTCCATAATACTTTGTGAGCCTTTTTCTCACAGCTCTTTATCTGAGGCAGAGAAGATCCAATAATCCCAGATGCCGTTTTAAATGTCACCAACATACTTCCTGTCAAAACACATTCAATCGTACATCTGTAAAAATTGATGAGTGTATATTTTGACAATCCAAATTTCTAAAGACACCTTAAAAAATAAAGTCTCTGCTGAGCTTTTTTAATTGCACAGCTGATGTGAAGAGACGAAGAGAGAGTTTCACAAATGTGAATACCCAGAAACTTAAAATTCCTCACCATTTCAACAGGAGTGCTATTTATTGGACAGGCATGTGAAATGATTTCTTTTTCCTGAACTCTATAATGAGCTCTTTAGTTTTTTCAACATTCAGGGCCAGATTGTTATGTTTGCACCATGTGATCAGGGAACTCACTTCATCCCTGTAGGGCACCTTATTGTTGTCAGAAATCAAACCTATGATCGTGGTCTCGTCTGCAAATTTAAAAATACTGTTTGTGACGTTTTGCCACACAGTCATAAGTATATAGACTGTACAATAAGGGGCTAAGACAGCATCCTTGTGGCACCCCGATGTTTAAAACCAAAGAAGATGAATAAGTGTAAGTAAATATATCTCTCACAGATTTTCAAAATTAGAAAATTTTTATTTTTACCCCAAAAATATTTGAAAATTATCAAAAAATGTCTATGTTTTCTTTTGCCAATTTCCGACTTTTCTAAATAAAAAAACCTTCTGGGATTATTTTAAAAAATATGAAACATTAATCTAAAAATTTCTGAGTTTTATGGGGTGGAAATGTACCAAAAAAATATTTGCCTTTTGTTTACAGTGGCCCTAATACTCTATTGTAAAAATTAGCCTAATTAAAATTCACACAAAAATAAAATTGTTATAAAAAAATGTATAGGTGAAAATAGACTCTTACCTGATTTATTTTTTTTTTTGACCCGTCAGTTAAAATGACTATTAACTATTATATCTCGTTATATTGACATATTTGTACTCGTTTTTACCAAAGTTACCTGAGTTGAGCTCGATGGCTACCTGCAAACATGTTGGACGTTCTGGTTATACCTACAGACGATATCCTGGAACAGTTTACACGTCTTTCTTCCGCAGCTCCAACCACTTCAGTCGTCTTTTACCCGTTTGGGCCTTGATTTCCACGCGGGTCGGATTGCTGAGCTGCTGCCGTCTCTGCAGCGCTTTAAACGCTCACAGGGCCGCGTTACGATGATGATGATGATGATGACGGGGATAAACACAGGTTGGAGCAGAATCTCTTTTTATTTTAAACTTGTCATAAGGAGCGGCTAAACTATCCTGCATGCCAAAGTTCAAGTAAAGCCACACACACACGCACGTTCCATCATTTTAGTAAATGTATTCTGTCAAACCCAGACACTTTTCCTAACCCGAACTAAAGCTGAATTCACACCAGCTCAGTCAGTGACGCTGTTCAGGCAGAATGTCCTCACCAGGGGTGCCGCCAGAAATTCTGGGCCCTATGGAAACAAAAATTTCTGGGCCCCCTACATTTTTTACAGATAAAATGTAACCCAATAAACATGCCCTGTATACTTTAAAAAAGATACTTAGCACATTGCATAGTTAAAATGTCTGATGAGTAAAAGCCTACAAAAACAAGAAAAAGCTATGGAAATATGTACTTGTTTACATAAAAGGAGAATATTTATTATCTCAATTGCAATTGCAAACACAACAGAACATAATGTACACATATTGACATATACTTTACGTGAACAAGCTTTAACTGGGTCCAACTGCTCAATCAGGAAACATCAGCTACAACTAACCCATAATTAAATCAGTCCAAGACTAAAACTAGGCCAAAAGGGCTCAAAATCAAGACACACCAGGAGTAATGCCAGGCCTAAACCAGTCCAGGACTAAACAAGTACTGAACCAGGTATAACAAGTTATGTTCAACATCACTTTATAATGGCCCAGCGGCGTACCTTTCTGCTGGCAAAGTCATGTATCAAATCATCAAAGTTCAGCTTTCTTGCCAGTTTGCTTTCAATGGACAGTATGGCAAGGTGACAAAGTCTGTCCTGCAACATAGCAGACCTAAGATAATTTTTAATCAGTTTGAGCTTACTGAATGCTCTCTCGCCACCTGCATTGTTGAATAATATGAAATAGATAACTATACAACACAAGAAAAAAATTAGACAATCCAAAACTGTATTTTTTTTGTATAGTTTTCTTAATATAAAATATTAAATATCTATTCTGTAAACTAATTATAGCCAATGGTTACCACAGACACATTTTTATTCCACTTTATATTATTTTTTCAAGGGGCATTTTATTCATATTAAGAACGTCAAGTTTGACAGCATCGATCGTAGCAGCAGCACTGTCACTTCACAGAACACACGGCAAACTGATTTTGTAATTTTTGAAGCGTGTAGATTACTTTTTGTTTAGTAAAGTTATCATCATGTGGAGAACACAGTAGATAAGACGTGCTTAGAGCTTTCAATCTTCGTGAAGTTTTGCGCTCAGGCTCACCTTGTTTGGCTGAGACGGGGACGGGGGCCGCGGGGGAAGGAAGACGTGGGTGTGCAGCGGCCGCTGAATCTGTGTCTACCAGACATGATAACCCGGAGACAGCAGAGATGTTATTATTGTTGGATGTAAATCATAATTCAGTAATTATTTTACTAAGCTAGCTAGATAAAAGCAGGTCATGTAGCAACAAAAATAAGTAAGTGAAAGGTTTGGAATACAGGAATAGGGCAAGCTACCTTTCTTTTTGAAAAACTGTGTGACATACTGTCGACTTCGGCGTTCTCGGTCTTCCCTTTCCTTCTTTTCTTTCCGTTTTTGATGCCCTGACTTTTGATGTGACATGCCTGCGTGTGTCACTATCTGCACTGCATCATAACAAAGAGACGTTACGCTAGCGAGTGTAGCTCGGACAGCGCAGGTGGAATGAACCATTGTGAGGGGGGTGTGACTTAAACAGTAAATACATTATTTGTTTGTTAAATATTAAATCTATGGTCAAAACGGACAAAATGCACATTAAGTGTATGAGGGGCCCTAGCACATTTAACGTATGTATAAAAAAGAGAAAAGAAATAAGAAAAGAAAAAGAGGGTCTGCTCTTCTGGGCCCTTTATCAGCCTGGGCCCTTAGAATCGTCCTAACCTTCCACCCCTTTACGGCGCCCATGGTCCTCACTTTGTATTAAACTGTCCTCACTTTATAGGTGAAAAACGATCCCCTATCTGAATCCTACACAGGAACACACACTCACACACACATCAGTCATGTTGATGTGAAATATTCTTCCACTCTGCAAACATGGGAAGTGTCACCTAGCAGCTCGGCCTGCGGCGCACACTCGTCATTATGCAAGCGCAGGGACACAGTCGACTCTCATGCTTTGAATGGATTAAACATGCGACCGGTTGTAGATGGAAACTTTGACGTGTAACAAGACGGAGAGAGAGAGAGTGTGTGTCCCACCGAAATGATCCGGAGGATTCTGAGACGCTGCTGGAACACGAATCCTCGCGCTGCAGCTTTTTTCATGAGCAAAAGCCGCTGTTTTTGTTTGGTCACAGTCACCGAAGCAACGCATTAGAGGTTCTGGTTGCAGGGACTCCTCTCTACACCTGCGGCGGTGCATGCAGCGTGAGCGCCTGACCCGTCATTTTCCACTTCCATCCGTCACCATGGCTCACATAAGCAGGTTTTTGGCCTCCTTCATTCAACCTTTCATTGATTTTAATCCGTCTTGCTGGTGAAGCGGCGCTGGGATTGGTTCTGGTCAACAAGCAGCGCTGCCACCTGATAGGACAATCGCACAAAGGGGCGGATACCATGTGTGGTCCGGTCTGCAGGGCTTTAGTCACAACCCAACCATTAAATTACCATAATGGTACCCAGAGTTTAACCGAATATTTTCCGTACTTGACTTTTTTTTCTGAACTTCGACAGAATCCAAAGGCTTCGGCCATTTTCATGGATTAGTACTCACGCCTCTGGCCACTTGGTGCAGATGGGCAAACATGTTCAACCTTACAGATTCAGGTAACCAGCATCATTTCAAACACGGACGGCGTACTCAATGCATCCCGTTATTGGGAGCTGACTGGTATTGAGGACCGAAAGTAGCATAATTAAAAGTAAAAGCACATTTATTGATAGAAATTCTGTTTATTCCTTTTCATTATACATTCATTCCTTGTTTTGACATTCCCTCGTCTCCTCTTTTTTACTTTACCTTATGCATTTCTGCCTCATTATGCAAATGAGGAGGGCTGCCCGTCTTGGTCCAAGTCCTCTACTATTGGTCAATAAACAGGAAGGAGCAGAATCCATGTGCAGATTGATTGTTCATGCCTGCAGAATTCCTTGTTTGATTGGAAGTGAACTCCTGCAAGAGATGATAGCAGAAGAATTAAGGCACGTTGCTATCTTAGCTCAAAGTCAGTCAGTGATGACTATTTATTCTTCCCTTGAAGCTTCTCCAGTTGGCTGCAGACACGGATAATAAAGCTGACCTGTTTGTTCTCCAGATTTTGGAGAAAGTGTCTTGCTTCAAGGGCAGCCTTCCTCATTTGCATAATGAGGCAGAAATGCTTAAGGTAGAGGAAAAAGAGGAGACGAGGGAATGTAAAAACAATGAATGCAGGCATATGGAAAAGGAAAAACGACATTTTTTTATTTGATTTGCCGAAAATGCTTGTATAAGGCAATGGAAAAACAAAATATATACTTTTCTTGATTAAAAGGCATCTATAACGGAAAAGAAAAACAAAATATATACTTTTCTTGATGAAAATGCATGTATATAATTTTAATATATACACTTATTAGCAAAAATGCTCGTATAAGGAGTAAAATAATTTAAAAAATATATTTCTGCATTTATTTTTAATTATGGCACATTTGGTCCTCCGTAGACTAGGAGTTACTGAGGCCGTTGTCGTGCCAACCACCGGAACATGCTTGGATATTTGCTCCCGCTGAAGCGATTGCTTGCTGAAGGACTGGACAATCTAGAAAAAGACCAAACCAATAAAGGCTTATCGATCATTTTTGTCAAAAAAATTTACTAAATGTATTTAAAGTGCATAATTTTTCATTTTATATTATTCTTTAATGAACTGATTTTATTTAAGAATTTAAATAAAAAACAAATCAGATTAAGAAACCCGAGTAACATCAGTAAATTTAAGGAAAAGTAATTTTATTGATCAATATATTATATATATTTTTTCAATTATGTTAGTAATTTAAACTGAAGGCTTAACTTGATCCTTTCTATATCCTTTAACATTTTTTGACACATTTTATTTCATTAACGGCTCAGTCCTTGGGTCTGTTGGGTGTGTAAATACCGAGCTACTCACCGATGGCTGAGTGTAGACGGAACCAAAACAGAACTCGGATCTACTGAGCACTGTCACTGGGCTGTTTGTGTCGTTGAAGCTCATATTCACACAGATAACTACCTCACTGCTACAGATACTGGAGCTTTACTGAACTTTTGATGATGCTCTCAAACCTGAGTGTTCTTGCGTTAGCTTGTAGCGTTAGCGGAGGTAGCATGTAGCATCCTTGGGCATTTCCGTTTTTCCTTTTCCCTCAGAGGGAAAGTAACTGAGAACAACTGTTTGGTATGTTGCTCTCTGGTTATAGTCGTTATGTTGGGTTTAAAACTAAAAACCAGCGGCAGCTAACTGGAAAGGAGACGGGATGTCTGTCATTGCTGCGCTGCTGCAGGACGAACTGGGACAATTTGGGAAAATGCGAACAAGTTGTTATTGATTTCGACGAAGGTTGGTATCTTTGAATGGTTCATTTTTATGGTATCAATTATATGTCTCCAAATGAAGGGATCAAAGTTCTCTAAATTAACCGTTTCCCGATCCGTAATCGACGCTTCGGTGTCAGGAAATGCCGCAGGAGCAAAGCAGCAGCGGGCGCTGGTGTTTGGCTTACGTCGGTCTCTTTGAGGCATCTAACCGGCCTCAGCGGTCGCAGTCGCGATGCAAGGCCTCAGTAACTTTTCAAACAGCTCCAGGTCTAATGTGCAAATTCTTTCCCAGAACCGACCTAACAGCCACTCGTGCTCCCAACAAAGCTGATCAGAACGGACTATTATTTAAATCACTACGATCCACTTCTTCATGCAGTCATGGTTTCTTCCTGCACAGATGCTGCTGTCGCTTGCAATGTCGCGGTACCGTTTTAAGGGGGAAAAATACATGATCTAAATGTCATGGGTCTGGCAGAAGTTTCTTTACTGCGGGAGGGCGATTCAAACTCATGTAATATTTGTTCAAGACTCCCAACGGGGAGGGGAGCACGGTGGTGCAGCTGGTAGCGCAGCTCACCTCACAGCTAGAAGGTCCTGGGTTCGATTCCTGCCGGGGACGCTGTGGGTGCTGAAGGTGTGTTTGATCCTCCATATCATCAGCACCCACACCCTGGGTGGGGTTGGCAAAAGGGCCTTTCTGTGTGGAGTTTGCATGTTCTCCCCGTGTTCCCTTGAGTAGTTAATGTGAGCTACTCCCACAAAAACATGTATCAGTTCTGGGCTATATACTGCCCCCTCCTGGCTGACCGAGGCGCCTGAGGGGTTGGAGAGGATCCAGCTGGAATAGTGTGATCCTTCCACACGCTACGTCCAGCTGGGGGAACCCCACCCCCTCGGGTGACAAAAATGGGCCTGTTCACTCCTCAAGTAGGAAGGAGGCTTGAGCTCAGTGCGGGGCCCTCCTACGGTCAGCAGAGGGAAGGCAATGCCCAGGACTGTACTTAGGTAGGAACACTGGGGTGATAATAATGGGGAAAAAATCGTGGGATAAAAAAATATAAAAAAAAAAAAAAAAAAGACTCCCAACGGGAATCTTTCCATTGTGCTTGTGGGGAGAACATGGCAGAAAATTCCCCCAACTTTGCGCCGAAATATTCCCGCTGTCTCGTCACAGACTCAGTGATTCTTATCATGATGAGTAAAATTGTCGAACAGATATTCAGTTATCGACGTTAGCGTGTATTTTTTTAAAGCTTTATTTTTCTCCTAAAACGGTCGCTGTCCCTTTATCCCCAGGAAGGATCTGAAGCTCCTGACTGAAGATGGATGCAACGTTAACAGGAAATTCATTATCTTTAGCATAAGTCATGTGTCTGCTGTATCACGAATGTTAAATTTTTTATTTAGTTCATAAGAAACGAGGTACCATCTTAAAAACCACTATTTTAGATACTACATAAAACACTTTGATGTAACACTCAAATATTAGAGCAGCTGTTCCTGCAATAAATCGCATTTTACACGCGATGCGATTAGTCGACTACTCAGTAAAATAATTAGTCGACTATCAAAATAATCGTTTGTGGCAGCCCTAGTCCCACCCAGCCCACATTCATGAAATCTCCACCGGAACCCACAGAATGTAATAAATGCGTTTTTCCAACTGAAAGAGCCGATTAGCCGCCGTTCCCCGTTCTACTGCAGGACTCTGTAAAATAAACGTTCTCTGCACTGAACGGGTAACAGTGGCAAAGATGCAAAGGAAACTTTGTTAAGTAATCCCTGCCGCCAAGCTTTTCCTCATCTGTCACGGATCAAGGAAAGTGTTCTTCTCACACACACAATAAAAATATTCATTGAATGCCTCTTTCTTTTCATGTTTGTCTTCACATTAAACTTCATATAACCGTACAAAACCAGTAGTCGGGGGTGCAATGAGACATTAAGAGTCCCCATTTTGCCAAAATGGTATGATGCTCGTTTCACCTGCGAAGATTCGACCTTCAGATTGGTGGTCGACTCCGCCCGCACATCGATGCAATCTTCCACTATTTGGGGTCACCCCTTCCAGAGACCCGTCCAGGACGGACCGTGTTCTAGTGACCACCGCCTTGCACCGGATATTTCTGTTAATCAGTGGGAACCTGTTAAGAACCTGATGTGCTCCTTATTTACCGTCTCAGTTCGGAGTCAGCCAGCTGCTTTGTCTCCGTCTCAGAGCGTCGGCGCTCACTTCCTGTCGTTAAAGTTTCTGTTCAGGTTCCAGTCGGGCTGAAGGGGTCCGAGCATCTGAAGTGGAGGGATTTCAGCTGTAACGAAACCATTTTGGAAGAGAACCGAGCCTGCGTCTTCGAAGGAAAAAGGAAGAAGGCAATTAGGATTCCTTGCGTAACTGGGAGGTTTAGAGAGCCAAATTGGGCATACCTATCGGCGGGCGAGACAGATGGAGAACAAGGAAGGAGGAATGGGAAAGCAGAGCCTCTACAAGAGCTCCGTGGAAAACAACAAGAGATTAGGAGAGGAAGTGAATGCATTTGGAAACCAGGCATTGGATGGAGAACTACAAAGGGAGGGCAGGAAGATAAAGAGCCGGGGTAGACGGAGATATGGACCCAGAGCCGAGTGGAAATGTCCCGGTGTCAGAGAGAGGAAGCCGCTGTTGATGTGGTCGGTGCAGAACGAGGGAGAACGGTTAGAAAAACAGAAACAGGTCAAAGTAAAGGCTGAGGTCAAGGTTAGACAGAGCAAAGTCACTTCCTGCTGACGGTAACACCTCCAGTCCAAAAGCCTGGACTCCTCTGCATTCTGCAAACAGCCACACGCCCGCCACTATAGGCCAAACTAGACGTTGGCCTATAGTGGTGGATGGGATGGACAGCCAGGCGTCACCTGTCCAGGTGTTCCATCGGCTCCACTCGCTGTTTTATGAGAGTAGAGGGCAATATAATATTATAAGTATATGGTAGAAATGATTTCCACTAAACCGCAATAACGCATTTTTGATGATGTCATCAAGCTGTTCCTACATACTTCAGGTACACAAGGAGGTTTTTTCTGTGATGGAAAAGGAACTTGTTGAACTTGGAAGCATTATAATTCAAATATGCGAGATTAAATTAATAACCATCACATCATTTAGCTTTCATTTGATTTAAAATATCTTTATTTTTTATGTTGTGAGATTTTTTCTGTTGGATTATTTGGGGAAAAGATTTGAATACTTTTTTAAATTGCCTTTTTGCACAATAGATTTTCTAAAAAAAAATTTTGAAGTTGTGCTGCAATGTGTCTGGAAAGTTAGAATCAAAATCATTTTGAAAGAAATAGATTTAGAAAACGATAATATCACAATACATATCGTGACCACACACGCTTTAGATTATATCACAATATAGATTTGAGTTCAGATCGTCCAGCTCCACTGACCAGAATAGGGCCTATTATAGACCAAAAATACATATTTTGGAGAAAACTTCCTCCCAGGAAACTCTGATAATTTTGATTCATTTCACATATTTTTGAGGGAAAGAATCAGAAGTTTCTCTTATTTGGAAAAGTCTTAAATTTTCAAGAAAAAACTCAGAAATTTCAATGATTAATGGCATAGATTTTCAATATTTAAATAATACAGATTTTTTCTGAAATTATGGTCAGTCGTTTGCAAGAAATAAAAACCTAAATTTATCAGAAAAACAAAAAATATAAATGCATGCGGCGTTGCAGGATTTTGGACTTTGCGGCTTGGAAGCAGATCACTGTGCTGTTGGTGTCCGATTTCATCGTTCCTGGAGCTGCTTCCCCACGGCGTGTTTGCCTGTGGAGGCGTCTTCCTGCTGGCAGCAGAAGTTTCCACTGCGAACAACAGAGAGATGAAGATAAGGATGGAGAGATTAGCTGCAGAGAGGGCAGGGGGAAAATGTAGGCAACTGTTAGAAAAGAAAAGGGAAAGATGGAGATAAAAGAGCAGAGATTGGGAGCAGATCCGATGAAGGCGTAAAAAAAGTTGTTTGGTGAACTGTGAAGCAGTGGGTGATAAGGGGAGAGAGTGGGAGAAAGGAGATAAAGTAAAAAGAGGGGATTAGAGAGAAAGTGGAGAGGAAGAGGAGGAGGTGAAGGCGGAGAGATGACAGAGGCTGACAGACGATGAAGAAAGTGTTGCTAGACAGATAGACATTAAGAGTTCATCATGGAGACGGAGAGATAATCTACAGGAAGACGAGCAGCAAACGTTCTTCTGTCCTCCAGTCACTGAACGCATCGTCGTCCGTCTTCATGCTCCAGCTTTAGACTCTGCTCTGTTCACATTCATCTCTGCAGCGGCTGGAAGGATCGGTGCGCTGAAGGAAACGTGAAGGAAACTGTCCAATCAGAGCACAGTTATCACAATCCCATCCAGTCGGTTCCAGGTCCATGTCGCTCAGTTCTGTTAAGAACTTTATTTTCAGTTATCTTAATAATACAACTGTAAATTGTTGACTTTAAGACCTAAACTTTAAAACGCCTGTTATGACTATTCACTCATATTTTAGCTGTAAAACCGTCAAACAATATTAAACGACCCTCTTTTTTTTTATCTTATGGCCTTTCTCCCAAAACTGTAGTGGTGGAAAAAAAAGTATTTGACCCCTGGCTGATTTTATAAGAAATGAAAAGTCTCAGAGCAGAATCATTTGAACGGTATTCTAATAGAGACAGACAGCACATCAGAAGGAAAATTGAAAAAATTACTTCAAATAAAAGATAGAAACTGATTTGCATTTTATTGAGTGAAATAAGAATTTTTAACCCTCTAACAAAACAGACTAATTACTTAGTGGCAAAACCCTTATTTGCAGCACAGAGGTCAAACGTTACTGGTAATTGATGACCAAGTTTTTGCTCCGCTCCTCTTTGCAGATCATCTCTAAATCACTGAGGTTTCCAGGCTGTCTCTGTGTAACTTTGAGTTCAGTTCCCTCCACAGGTTTTCTATTGGATTGAGGTCGGCTTCTTCTTGAGCCGCTCCTTCGCTGCCTTCGCTGCCTTCGCTGCCTTCGCTGCCTTTGCTCTATGTTTTGGCTCATTGTCGTGCTGGAACATCCACCACCCATTGTCACTTTCCTGGCAGAAGGAGGTTGTCGCTCAGGATTTTTTACGATACATGGCTCCATCCATTCTCCCGTTGATGCGGTGAAGTTGTCCTGTAGCCTTAGCAGAAAAACATCCCCAAAGCAAAAATGTTTCCACCTCCATGCTTGACAGTGTTTTGGGGGTCATAGGCTGCATTTTTGTTCCTCCAAACACGGCGGGTTGAGTTAATGCCAAAGAGCTCAATTTGGTGTAATCGGACCACAGCACTTTCTCCCAGCCACTCTCTGAATCATTCAGGTGTTCCTTGGCAAACTTCAGACAGGCCTGCACATGTGCCTGCTTGAGCAGGGGCACCTCTCGAGGTCTGCATGATTTAATGTGTTTCCAATGTTTGTTTTTTTGGTGATTTTGGTCCCAGCTACTTTGAGGTCATTAACTACCTCCTCTTCTGTAGTTCTAGGATAGTTTCTCACCTTTCTCAGAATCACTGACTCCCCACCAGGTGAGATCTTGCATGGAGCCCCAGACTGAGGTCGATTGATTGTCATCTTGTGCTCCTTTATTTTTGAACAGTTTCACCAATAGTTGTCACCTTCTCTCCTAGCTTCTTTCTAATGGTTTTGTAGCCCATTCCAGCCTTCTGCAGGTCTACAATCTTGTTTCTGACATCCTAGGACAGCTCTTTGGTCTTTCCCTTGTTGGAGAGTTTGGAGTCTGATTGGTTGGTTGATTCCATGGACAGGTGTCTTTATACAGGTGACTAGTTAAGCCAGGTGTCTTTAATGATGGTGACTGAATGAGTAGGAGCGTCTAACCACTCTGTGGTAGCCCAAACTCTTAATGGGGTTCTCAGTTTCTATCTTTTTATCTTTTTTAATTTTCCTTTTGATGTGTCACTGTTAAAATAAACCTACCAATAAAATTATTCTGTTCTGAGACTTCTAAAACCAACCAAACAGTGGCGTACTCTGGATAAATTGAGCTGAAGAACATTGTACTCCCAGGCGTGGCCCATATGAACCACCGTTAGCTCTGCTGATACTATTTTGTCCCCGCTTCCTGATCGTTTTCCAAATCGTTTTTCGACCAGCTGACATATCGTGGCTTGTTTTTTAAGCTAAGATCTGTTGATTTGAAATTTTAGAGTTGTTTGTTGCTGTGAGCCGGCTGAACACGGAGAGGTGAAACGCTCGCGTGTCGGTGTTTCTACATGGAAGTTATGGGCCGGGAGACACACAAAGCCAGATTTAAACAGATTTTTACAAGAAATCTTAGGCCTGGGCGGTATACCGGTTCATACCGAAAACCGGCGATTATTTTTGTTATGATATTCATTTTTAATATACCGCTATACCGATATATCTCAGACAACTTCCGGAACATTTAATATGGGGAAGTGTTTCAACGGGGACTGATTTCACTGTTACACGCTCTTCAGCACAGTGTGAAGAGTAAAGTTTTTAGCTAAGTGCAGCTGCTAGCAGGAGCTACCAGAGAGAAGCTCACAATGCTCAGGAAGTATTCCAAAAAGAGGAGTCACTTCTGTAGTTTAGAAGTTTATCGGCTTTAAAAGGTCAGATCAGAACCAAACGGCATTTCTTTCACAAAACACTATTGTTAGTAACCAGTAGGGGGGAGTGTTGAGCGCTATTTGACCGTCTGTAGGTAAACGCGGTCAATGGCGGCAAAACCGGCAGGAAAGAATTAAAAAAATATCAGTAAATAAGTTTTACATACCATCTACGATACTTCTGTGATCTGAATATTAACCAGCTAATAATCTCCTTCTTTGGCAAAATCCGGTCTTAGTCCACAGTCTGCCCCCTAGCGGGATTCTTCGGTACTACATGCAAAGCCAGTACAAGATGCAATTTGCTGCTTGCATCAACGTGAGGTTAAAAAACAAGATTACTTTCAGCCTTAGAACATCAAGAATGTTTATTAGAATCAAAATCATTTTAATTATTTTCATATCGTTCACTGGTGTCTGGAAAAAAACAACATGATGCCGTGATATGAAAACTTTGCCATACCGCCGAGTGCTCAGAAATGGATTCAGATTTGTTTTTTGTTAAACACTGATGATAGACCAGAACGTGGCAGCGCATGATTGTGACGTGGAAGAAGGTTCGTTTTTGATGCATTCAGTCCTTTTTACTCTGATAAACCTTCATATAATGAAGTACAGCCAACAAAGCTGAGGGCTCTGACCTTTATGTGGATAAAAGAAGAAACAGTGGAAGGATTGATGCAGAGATGAATGGAGACGTGAGAGCTGGTTCACCTTGCAGCAGGACATCCACCTTAAACAGACAGTTGGAGGCATTCACACACATTCTCCATGCGGTCTGATGGAACTTGAGCTGTTCTGCAGAGAAAAAAAACGGGTAAAAACGGCTCGGATCTGGAGATTCTCAGAGTCGCTGGAGAGGAACCCCAAAACTGCCGGCAGAGAAATCTGGTTCTAGCAAAGTTCTGACTCAGCAGGGATGGATTAAGATGTTTTCCTTCCAGCAGAATAAAAACCAGGATGTTTTGGGCTGTAAGGCGACAAAACCGTGAGAAGGTTTAAGGAGTCTGACGGCTTCTGCAGGGCGGTGACCCACTGCTTGTCTGCAGTCGTGTTTGACAGCAGTAAATATTTTCTCTGCAGCCTCGATCAGAAAGCTTTTATTATTTGGGGTTTTTACAACCAGGAACAGATTTCCCATCTGGCTGTTAACCGTTTTACGTCCGCCGTTCGTTTTTTTTTCTTTTCTTCCACAGGCGCAGCATCGTGTGGGTTTTGAAATCAGGTTGATGGAAGCGACACGAGTGGAGCGTGAAGCTGAGAAATGTCCAGATCAGCTCGGTGTGACGCTCTGTTGCTTCTCTTAAGAGTTGGATGGCATTCAAAGGACGCTTCATCCAGGACACCCTGAAGAGCCGCGGACTTGACTTTGGTCCTGACGGAGGTTCTGGTCTGGTCTGGTTCTGCAGAGGCCTCCCAGTATCTTGCTGGGGTATGGCTCCCATTAGTGGAGCTCGCCATGCTGCCGTTGGGATCCCTTTTGAAACCTAATATGGTCTTAAACCAGATTTCTAAATGTTTAGGTGTGTTATGAAAAGCATACAGACGGCCTGCGTGCCTCAGTGAACCCAGACACCGTGTGTGTGTGTGTGTGTGTTTCTTTTGCTCGCCGTGATTCCTTCGGCGTTTCAATAAACAGCGGCCTCTTTTAAAGGGAGCCAGGGTGTTGGTTCCTGTCGCAGTGTGTCTGCATCCTTCAGCCGGAGTTTCACATGATGAGCTTTTAAACTGTTGATGGAAACAGAAAATAATCAGAGGGGTTTTTTGCTTTCTTCTTGGTTTTGGTGATTTCTTTTGCTAGAAGTTTTGCCCAGAATGCTGTTGCCATCAGTTCAGTCTCAGTGTTTGTGTGCTTTGGCTCCTCTCTGCTTGTGTTAGCGTGTTTGCGTGCTTCTGTGCATGTGTGTGGCCTCAGACGCTGCACCGGCCGCTCCCACGCTCCGTCCCGCTGCCGCATTCACAAATCTGACTGAGGACACTGAAAAACCGCTCCGTTCTGGTACCAAGAACAGAACCAGAAAAATCCAAGCCATGAGCGTCACGTATCTAAGACAGCATAAAAGAAGCACACATGTGCAAATATGCAGGCCCTGCTCAAATGGAGCAGCAAACAAGGTTTTATCTCATGCTACGTTGTGCAGACGCTCAGTCTAGCCTGATGAAGTTTTACCGTTTCTACCTCATAGGGCTCTAACGGTACGGTTTGTCATTATTTTTGTTACAGAAGTCGGTACATCTCTGCGCCGTACCAATTTTCCACACAGACGCATGACTCTGTTACACTTTAGCCAGCAACAATGTGAGTCTGTAAACAAATACAGCCTCCTGCTAACAGACGTTCTGACCAGAAACTCTACAGGAGAGTAAAGGAATGTGAAAATATTTAAACTGCAGCATGTTACATATTTACTTCATGTTTTTATTATTTTATGTTATCAATTTAAACATTTTATTGCTTACTTTTAAAGTTTTAAATGAGCTGGCCCCCTCTTATTTGACTCATATCCTTCGTATCCATCCTCGACCTTCAAGAACACTTGGACAAACCAGCTCCTAATTGACATTCCTACTCCACACTTAGACGTAGAGGTGATCGTACATTCACTGTGGAAAGCTCTGATGCTCAGCGTCTCCAAATAGTTAAATGTCATCTTAAAACACATTTTTAACAATGAAAGAAAGATTAATTAGTTCTAGCTGATCTCTACTCTGTGTTTTATTGATTTAAATTTCATTCATTTCTTTTTGTTTTATTATCTTTTAAAGCACTTTGGTAAACGGATGCAGTTTTTGAATGTCATATATAAATAAACTTGACCTTGTGTACATTTGTTGTCACTGCATTTAGATTTTAAATGTCATTACACTGCACTACTTTTTTCACTTCATTTCCTGATTGTACTGAAACAGAAGCGGGACGTTTTGACGTGCCGTTACACCCCTAACGCCTCAGTATGACGAATACTTGACTGAACTTGTGATGTCACACCTTTACTCCCAGTATACGTATGCTACCCTAACACCTCCGTTAAACTCGTCTTTAGATATGAACATGGGAGATAAGATGGGAAACGGAGGGTTTTAGCGGTTTTGCTTCACGTCTGATGTGCAACCTTTCTGTTTCTCTCTGCAGGGATTTAAACAGAAACAACATCACCAGAGTCACTAAGGTGGACTTCTCTGGACTGAAGAACCTCAGGATTCTGTAAGTTGGTTTCCTCTTAACCTTTAAAACCTCTGGGAAATGTGGTGGTAGATGTGGTGTTTAGCAGAAATGATTCCTTTATGGATCTATTAGAGAACTTCAAACAGGCTTAATGCCCAGTTTGGTCCCGGAAAGCAAAAATAATCTGAGAAATCATCTAGCTGTTGAAACAAGATTCTTCAGGCTGCTTTGAAGCCAAAGGGAAGCAGTGACCTGAAGCCGTAAGGAAACAATTATCTTCATTCTGTTGTTCAGAATCTAAAAGCTTGACAATTAGAAAGCGAGCTTTCATCTTTCAGCTTCTAAACCAAACCACGTCTTCAGGCTCGTTTCAGACAGAGACAGAAGCAGAGGAGCGTTGTTGCAGCTTACTGACGTTCACTCATATCTCATATCTCAAATTTAGACGCAAAAAAAAGTAACAACACCCCCTTTATTCTGTACATTTTTTCATGTTTCGTTCAACAAATGTTAGTTTGTTGTAGTTGGGATCATCCAGGAGAGCAGAGAACCCAGCAGCAGGCCAGGGGGGAAGTTCTGGTCCAGTTCGTCGCAAGGCGCTACGGCTGCCACCACTGTTGCTCAAGTTACTCTGATATAGTAATTAATTACTACTTACTGATTACTTCCCCCAAAAAAGTAATTCCACTTCTTCACTGATTACTTATTTTCAAAAGTAATTAGTTATGTTATTACATAATTACTTTTCAAAAACATGAAACACAACCTGATTATGCTATAAGTATATTTCATCATATAAAATTCAATCATATGAAACAGTCTTTTCTTACATTCTTTTTATTGGTTTAAATTTTTTCCCTCATGAACATTGCATCAAGAAAAAAACTGTAAATAAATGAATGCAGCGGCCACCTTTTCAGTTCGGCGGCACCAATCCGGTGGCTTTTAATTCTATTTTCAGCTGGCTGCGCTCTCGGCCTCAAATAGCTAGGAAAAATTCTGCGATCTGCGGCCAAAGTTTTCACCGCGCTGCCGAAATAAAAGGAAACAAGACGTGAGGTAGTAAGTAATTCATGCCCACTGTTTAAAAAACAGGAAATGGATTAGTAATGACGGCCCACAATGTGGATGGAACATGTTAGGAGCCATATGATTGGCAGAAAGCGAAAAGCTGGCTCAGTGATTAATTTGATTGACAGGTTTCTTAGCCAATGGTGACATTAGTTGTCCGTCCACGTTAGGTGAGTCTGGAAACTCACCACACAGAATTATCTCACAAATGCAGAGAGGTTCACAAATGAGAAGTGGTGGGTTCATGCACAGTCAGGAATTTGTATGATCTGTGAGCATATATTTGGAGCTTTTTACAAAATTAGATTTGTGAAACAGATCGTGTGCCTTTTTGAAACAGATCGTGTGCGTTTGTGAAGCTCATCGTGTGCGTTTGTGAAACTCATCGTGTGCGTTTCTGAAACAGATCGTGTGCGTTTGTGAAGCTCATCGTGTGCGTTTCTGAAACAGATCGTGTGCGTTTGTGAAACAGATCGTGTGCGTTTGTGAAGCTCATCGTGTGCGTTTCTGAAACAGATCGTGTGCGTTTCTGAAACAGATCGTGTGCGTTTCTGAAACAGATCGTGTGCGTTTGTGAAACTCATCGTGTGCGTTTCTGAAACAGATCGTGTGCGTTTGTGAAACTCATCGTGTGCGTTTCTGAAACAGATCGTGTGCGTTTGTGAAGCTCATCGTGTGCGTTTGTGAAACTCATCGTGTGCGTTTGTGAAACAGATCGTGTGCGTTTGTAAAACAGATTGTGTGCGTTTGTGAAACAGATCGTGTGCGTTTGTAAAACAGATTGTGTGCGTTTGTGAAACAGATTGTGTGCGTTTGTGAAGCTCATCGTGTGCGTTTGTAAAACAGACCGTGTGCATTTGTGAAACAGATTGAGTGCGTTTGTGAAACAGATCGTGTGCGTTTGTGAAGCTCATCGTGTGCGTTTCTGAAACAGATCGTGTGCGTTTGTGAAACAGATCGTGTGCGTTTGTAAAACAGATTGTGTGCGTTTCTGAAACAGATCGTGTGCGTTTGTGAAACAGATCGTGTGCGTTTGTGAAACAGATCGTGTGCGTTTGTGAAACAGATCGTGTGCGTTTGTGAAGCTCATCGTGTGCGTTTGTGAAACTCATCGTGTGCGTTTCTGAAACAGAGCGTGTGCATTTGTGAAACAGATCGTGTGCGTTTGTGAAACTCATCGTGTGCGTTTGTGAAACTCATCGTGTGCGTTTGTGAAACAGATCGTGTGCGTTTGTGAAACAGACCATGTGCGTTTGTGAAGCTCATCGTGTGCGTTTCTGAAACAGATCGTGTGCGTTTGTGAAGCTCATCGTGTGCGTTTGTGAAACTCATGTGCGTTTTGTGAAACAGATCGTGTGCGTTTGTGAAACAGATCGTGTGCGTTTGTGAAGCTCATCGTGTGCGTTTCTGAAACAGATCGTGTGCGTTTGTGAAACAGATCGTGTGCGTTTGTGAAACTCATCGTGTGCGTTTGTGAAACTCATCGTGTGCGTTTGTGAAACAGATCGTGTGCGTTTGTGAAACAGATTGTGTGCGTTTGTGAAACAGATCGTGTGAGTTTGTAAAACAGATTGTGTGCGTTTGTGAAACAGATCGTGTGCGTTTGTAAAACAGATTGTGTGCGTTTGTGAAACAGATTGTGTGCGTTTGTGAAGCTCATCGTGTGCGTTTGTAAAACAGACCGTGTGCATTTGTGAAACAGATTGAGTGCGTTTGTGAAACAGATCGTGTGCGTTTGTGAAGCTCATCGTGTGCGTTTCTGAAACAGATCGTGTGCGTTTCTGAAACAGATCGTGTGCGTTTGTGAAGCTCATCGTGTGCGTTTGTGAAACTCATCGTGTGCGTTTGTGAAACAGATCGTGTGCGTTTGTAAAACAGATTGTGTGCGTTTGTGAAGCTCATCGTGTGCGTTTCTGAAACAGATCGTGTGCGTTTCTGAAACAGATCGTGTGCGTTTGTGAAGCTCATCGTGTGCGTTTGTGAAACTCATCGTGTGCGTTTCTGAAACAGATCGTGTGCGTTTGTGAAACTCATCGTGTGCGTTTGTGAAACAGATTGTGTGCGTTTGTGAAACAGATCGTGTGAGTTTGTAAAACAGATTGTGTGCGTTTGTGAAACAGATCGTGTGCGTTTGTAAAACAGATTGTGTGCGTTTGTGAAACAGATTGTGTGCGTTTGTGAAGCTCATCGTGTGCGTTTGTAAAACAGACCGTGTGCATTTGTGAAACAGATTGTGTGCGTTTGTGAAACAGATCGTGTGCGTTTGTGAAACAGATCGTGTGCGTTTGTGAAGCTCATCGTGTGCGTTTGTGAAACTCATCGTGTGCGTTTCTGAAACAGAGCGTGTGCATTTCTGAAACAGATCGTGTGCGCTTCTGAAACAGATCGTGTGCATTTGTGAAACAGACCATGTGCGTTTCCGTATCAGCAAATACATTCGTTAAAAACCCTGCTTGAGTTTATTAACAATGAGACTTTTCTGTCTACATATTATAGAGACGATGAGGTGAATTGCTGATGAGCTATTACTGCTCTGCTCACTCTATGTCCTAGAAAACGTCATGGCTTTTGTGATCTTGGCTTGAAACGTCGTAATAATAATATAAAGACGACTGAGAATATTTTAAAATAGCTCAAAAGATGATCGGAGTTGGTCTTTAATACTTCAGATTTCAGGGTTCTAAACGATGGAAGTTAAATCTAGATTTATTTGAAATTTCTGTATCATATCAGGTGTATAAATTATATTAAAATATGAATTATGAGAGCATTACATTGTCTAATGGGAATACATTTAATGTATTAGGATTGATTTAAAATTTTATTTTAACCAATTTATGTTGTTGTTGCGAAACTGTATTAGGAGGGAGTGGTTTTGATATACAGTAAGCGGATTTGGGCTTCTACTTCTTCCTTACATGTGATTTGTCTTATATAATTATTATTGTGTTATTGTATTATGTTACACAATTTTTATAGATATTTTGTCCACAAAGATAAGCATCCTGTTAGCTTATTGTGATGGAAGCATTGTGAGAACATGAGAAGGAGAAGAAACGTCTCTGTGAATCAGAGAGTATCCGTGTCAGCCAGTTACTAAACCATGAACTTTATCTTGGACGTTTAAGTGGATTTAAATACAAATATCTTAAGAGAAATGATGAAATAACAACTTCCTGCAGTTAGAAGCCTTTGGTCGGAGTCGCACATGTTGCTTCAGGATCTTAATGACCCAGATTGAAATAAAATTGTTTGGCTGCTGATTTAGTTTTTTTCTCCACTTGTCGTTTGGTCGGTGATTCAGAAAGTCCATTTCATGCACCGCTCATTTAAATGGCTGAACTCACCAGAAATGAGCTGCTTATCTGCTCTCTGCCGTCCTAATTGACTTCACAGGCTCTCACTCTTTCAGCTCAAACGCCTAAATATCCGTGTGTGTGTGTGTGTGTGAGGGCTTTAATAACTATAATCACTGCTGGCTGCACGCAGCTTCCCTCCTCACTCCATTTTAAACATAGCAGCAGATAAAAATACACAGAGGAGAGGAAATGAGTTCCTCCAAAGCTACAGTTTGCGCTTGTCTAACCGTGCTCCAAACTAGATTTTGGATCTTTTTGGTTCATCTCTGAGGTTATATCTCAGATGTAAAAGCGGCGGATTTCTCTCTGGCGGGGGAAGCGTGCGTTTGCGTGTGAAAGGCGAGCAGCTCGTTTCATGTGGTCCGTGATAAACGGCTGCGACGTTCGACCTCCAAGTCAAACTGGGCGGAGATGTCCTGGGAAAACGGAGGAGAGTCTGAGAAAGCGCACATCTCTCCGTCTGTGCAGGAATTATGATTCACACCAATCAGATCTGATCTGATCCGAAATGTTTTTAATCAGCGGAAGTTCCTGGCAGGAAACGAGGCAAAACAACAACGTAAAGGATCATCATTTATTTAGATTTTGATGAAAATTGTCACGTTGAAAATCTTTCCTAACCCTCCTTAGTGAAAAATGTGAAATTCTTTACATTGATTACGATCGATCAATGCCTCTGATGATTCATCTCCGTGTCTCTCCTCACCATCCGCCCGCAGATCCTCTATCAGAACTAGGGATGGGTTTTATCTGATACCGGTGCCAAACCGGTACTTTTGAAATGGTGCCAGTGCTTAAACGGTGCTTAAATAATAGAAAACACACAATTTTCTTTTTTTTAGTGGGGCCAATTAAAATTTGGTCCAATTAATCACAGGGTAGCTGTGAATTAATCACCATTCCTAGATATAACAAGAAAAAAGCGACAATTTTCCGTGTAAATAAAGGAAAAAATCCAGATGCAGTAGCTCGTTTTTTAAATTAAATACAGTAGAAATCGAGAGAATTTTTGTTTTGAACTCCATTATCAGATTTACAATGTTTGTGTGGTCTCATATGAAAAATGTTAACAAATAGAGGTAGAACTAACCAAATATGTGAATAAACTTAACATTTGAATATCAGCAGTCTGTGTTTAAACATCACATAAATGAAACGTAAACACACAGAAGATAAAACCGCGGTTCACCACAACAGGAAATGAACGCTCTTATTGTGAAGGTGTACACAGCTACTTCGGCTAATAGTTAGCACTAATTTAAGTCAGAAAGAATCGCATTAACTGAATAATTTTGTATTTTTAACGCAGCGGTTCCTCACTATGAAATGTACTGAAATGTACAGTGAACCAAGGTGCATAAAGCAACATAAATACGGGGCATTTCTACTCTTTACACTGCCCACAGGGGGCGCTATGACTGAGCTGACGTCTGAAACCTATAGTAGGAAAATATCCCACTGACATTTTATTAATTTAAAGGGGAATTCTGTTTTTTTCAACCTGGATTTTTTTTTTGTTTTTTAGCTAATTTCATGTGTTTTCACTCACCCTGAGAAGTTTGGAGCCAGTCTGAGCCATTCAGTAGTATTCAAACATCCAGTCTTGATCTGCTGCATCCGTAGAATGGGAGTGCTCGGGGGAAGTTCAAATACTGCTTGTAATAAAGTAGGGATGGGTATCGTTAAGGATTTATCGATACTACTACTCTTAACGATACTCCTTATCAATATGGTAGTAATTTATTGGTATCCTTATTGGTACTTTTTTTTTTAAAGACTAAAGACAAAGAAAATAAATAACTACAAATATAAAGTAAGAAAATAATCCCTTAATGAAAACACTATATAAACAAATTATTTCCTATATCCCAAACTAAAAATACTTAACTTAAAAAACGTAACTTTCCTATAAAACAATGCAGGAGCCAAAATTAATGATTTTGAATGCTAAAGTGTAAAATAAGCCCTGAGAACATTGAGAACAACAATATAACATCCATTTTCTGTACCGCTGCATCCGTTTTAAATTCGTAGTTAGTTTTAAGTTAGTGTAAATTGAAACTGTGCGTGTGGGTTTTGTGCTTGTATTCTTTATTTGTGTGTACATTTTGTTGCAAGTACCCCAAGTTACACACAAAATGTATTTTACGGTTTTAAAAACTAGATTTTACACTTGCAAGTACCTACAGTTACACACAAACAGGCTGAGACAAGTTACAAATCAGGTATTACGCACTCACGGATCTTGTGAGTCTATTTTCTCTCCGTAGCGCCTGATGTAAATCCATGACATCATCTGCCTAATATGAGAATGTTGACATCAGCGTATCTTATTAGATGTGTATTAAAAACAGCTGAATGTACGTTAAACACAATAAAACCATTTAATTCTGGTGTTTTATTAAAAACCTCCAGACTCGTGGATCAGACGTCGGTCTGTAACCCAATAATGCAGTGACTGCGTCCAGCGGCCCGGGTGTTTCCCCGCCTCTACATGCACGCTCTGCAAGCGCAACACTTAGCCTAATATCTGTGGCACGGTCACTCTTTCCTAGATCTCTTCCAGACTGCAGCAGAATTGGGTAATTCCTAACAAATTTAGATGGGAGTGAAAACTGGGGCCCGATGAGGAGAAGCCGGCCGGAACGTGGATAACGGAGCGGTTAGCATCCACCCAGCTGGGTCCTGGTCAGAGTCGGCATCGGTTTCTGCAGGAGATCCAGACGTCTTGGTGCTCATTACACGTGTTGATCACCAACAATAGGAAAACAATAACTCTTTTATTAGTATTATAGTTATTTGTTTGATAAGAGGTTAGATAAGCTCATCAGGAAGGCCAGCTCTGTTCTAGAGCGCCCCCTGGATCCTGTGCAGGTGGAGGGAGTAGGGCCCACTTTCTGTTAAGACGACTCCAACAATCAAAAAATTAGTATCAAAAATGTATTTTAAAATTCATTTTTATTTCATTCCAAAATGTAAATATAATTTTTTTTTCTACATTAAAATGTACAGTTTATAAATTTGTATTCCTTTAAATGTATTTTATTAAATTTTTGCCCTAAAAAATAATTTATTAGTAATTTAAAATAGAATATACATAAAACAATTATTAATTAAATAATTTTTTTACGAAGAAACCTGCTTAGTTACCACACAAAAATTTGATCAATTGAATTTTTTTAAAATAATCTACATTGAAAAAAAACAAATTTAACAGAAAAATCTTCTCATTTGCATATGGGCTGCTTTTCAGTCTGGTTACTACCGTTTATGTCAGATCGGTACCCACCCCTAATCAATCAGTCTGGGTCGAGAACCAACACGTTTAAAGAAGAACCAAAATCTGGAAGGAGTATGAATAATGTTGGACTTAAAGGGAAAGTTCATTTTCTTTCAGCCTGAATCTTATTTTTTAGCAAATATTACATTTACTCACCCAGACAAGTTAGGAGCCACTTGGAGTCCTTCAGGATAAGTTTATATCCAGTCTGATCAGCATATATATCCATATAACGGGAGTTAATCAGGAGGAGATTAGCTGCCAGCTATAATAAGGAATTATTTGCCCCAAAACTTCTTCATTTAATCATCTTTTTGGTTTTAGTTTCAGTCGTAAGCTGATTACACACTGAGCTGAAGAAGCTTCTGATTGGTTAATTAGTTATAAAGAAACTTGCTTAGTTACTACACAAAACTTTAAACAATTGAATATTTTTTCTTTAATAATCTACAGTGTAAAAAGAAAAAAATTAAATTGAGTAATATTCACATTTTCGTAAATTGTAACATGTTTCTGTTTAATGTGAACATTTATTGGGGGCCCCGCATGGGTTAGGCGGGCCCCTAAGCCATTGCTCAGTTCGCTTCTGCCTTGGACCGGCTCTGGGTGGGAGACAGAAGGACTAACATCTCTGATGGACAGAGTGACGGATGAATGAAGGAGCGTCTTCTTTGCAACCAGAGCTGCTCCCAGCACAGTTCATATTCTTCTAACTCTTGGAAATAATACTTGATACACATGCAAAGTCTGTACATAACTCTCTATTTTTGATTATTTAAATATTTGTTAAGTATCCTGCTCTGTTGCACGTTCCAATCTGGGTATGTCACTTTATTTTTACTTTTAATAACTACACAATACTCTATTTTTAGTAACTTTGTCCATAATGTACATAATATTCATTCTTAAATTAAATTTTTTCTACTTTTGAGTATAAATCTTTGTATTTCCTGCCGCTTTTCTGCTGTTAAAACCGAATGTTCTACTCTGTTTTCTTAATGTTATTAAATAGAAAAATAAAAAGTATGTATATGAAAATAAATGAACAAAATACTTCATCATTGCATGTCTCTTTGATGGAATGAAGAGCAGAAGTTTTTCTTCATCTTCCGAACATTTTTCTCCTTCTCATCCGTTCATTCCCTCCTCCTCTGACTCGTACCGGTTCCTCCGCTCCTCCTTCCTCTCTTGGCTTCTCCTTTTTAGCTTCATAAGACATAAAACATCCAGCCTAATGTCTGCTGAGATGCTCTTTGTCCTCTCTCAGTCCCATCTGGAAAGCCTTAGCAGCACGTCCCACACAGAGCGGGGACAGGAACGTTGGACGGACCACATCAAAGACTGGAGACAAATGGGGGAAATTTGCTCTAAAGAATTGGATGTTAATTATTTGTTTTGGCTGACTAGATTAAAACGTTTGCAATGTGCCGAGTGTTCGTGGCAGATCTGTTCAGTCCGCTGATTTTCTGTTTATCCAACCAGTGAAGTGTCTCTGCAGCTTCCCAGAGAGAAACCTGACCACGGTCCCCATTCAAACTAATCATTCCACTGCTGTTTGTGTCTTTGTTTCCATTCATGTAGTCATCTGGAGGACAACCAAATCAGTGTCATGGAGAGAGGAGCCTTCCAGGACCTGAGGCTGCTGGAGAGGCTGTAAGTTTCATTTTTTTACCCTGAAAAATGCCTTAAAGGGGAAGTACAGTTTTCTTCAACCTGGACCTTATTTTCTTTTAGCTAGTTTTATGTTTCCCTACTCACCCTAAAAAGTTTGGAGCCGGTCTGAGCCGTTCAGTGGTATTTATATCCACTTCGTCCATCAGCGGACATCTGTAGAACGGGAGTGTCTTTCCATATTCCGCTTGTAATGAGGTTTAATCTCCCCCGAACGCCCTAATTTCACCATGTGTATTATCCTCTTGGATTTACAAACGCCCCAGAAGTGTTTCTGTATTTTCTTCCGGGCCGATTTGGACGTGATACACATTTACGCCGCAGCAGGACTGCCAGTCTGTGTTTTACAGCGGGAGATTCGATAGGCTTTACACTCCTGCTTGGGCCTAAATGTGGATATAAATACTGCTGAACGGCTCAGACTGGCTCCAGAATTCTCAGGATGAGTAAGAAAACATAAAAAGTCCAGGTTGAAATAAAATGGAATTCCCCTTTAATCTTAGCATGCATTGCGTTCATTTACTCACCCAGACTAGTTCAGTGCCACTTTGGGAGATACTTAGATCCATTAGTGATCATATGTGGAGCCTAAGCTTGTATTCACACCTGATAGTCCGGTAGACTCTCTTAGAAAACTGCAGCATTGTTGCTGTTTTTAGCTGGTGCGGTTCGCATTCACACTGGATTTTTATTATCAGAAAGTCCAGAGCTTTGAGCAACAATTTCACCTCTCCGGCTGTGGTGGCGCTGTTGTAGAGCTGTGCTTCCTCCTGTCTCTGGGAAACTTCCACTGCAGCTGAATGTAAACAGACATGGAGGAGCAGCAGATTGTAGCGGTTTTAGGATTGATCTGTTGTTTTTGGTAAATGTACCAGATAAATACTGCAGCAGTAACTAAGGATGAACAAAGAATGAGGCCGAGGACTTTGGAGAATGTTGGTTTTTATACAAGACTGCTCCATATGAGGCAGTGTGCTATGAGTAGCAACACCTGAATACAACTTCCAGCACAGATGTTCTCCTTATACAGATGCTGAGCAAGGTATGTACAAGATCCAGCATTTATCTTTCCAGCATTAGTGGTTGTTTAGATTATATTTACCCAGAATGCCCTGTACAATAGTCCGCTTCCTGCTTCTGGTGTGGCCCCGTTCCGTTTAATGTTCACACATTCAATCGAACTGAAGCAGAGTTCGTTTCAATCGAACCAAGACGTACGTTTTTAGGCAGACTGGCGTTCGTTTGTTTGGTCCGAATCAGAGTTGGATTGCCCATTCACACCTGCCCAAACGAACCAGACTTTTCAGGCAAACGAACTAGAGTCGGTTTCAACGTCAACGCTGAAAAAACAATAGAGAGTGGAGAGACTTTTGCGGTCGGAGAAGCATTAACTAGGCTTTAGTCTCCTGAATCACACATATGTTGTACCTCATTTTAAATGGTAACTAATGATGTACATTTAAAGTGATTTGGGATTTATTTGATTGTAAAAAGTTCGCAATTACATTTCCTACAGATCAGAAGTCAGAAGTAGCATATACGACCTCACCCTGCTAACGACAGCTAGCACTAGCTATAGCATGTAAAGCACTCACCTAGAGCTTACATTATCCTTATCTGTCCTGATCGAACAACACTAAAAAAACAATAGAGTGGAGAGAAAGATGTTATTTGATTGTAAAAAGTCACATTTTAAATGCCTACAAATCAAAAGTCGTATATACGACGCCATTTGGCTAACAGGAGGTAGCAGTAGCTATAGCACGTAAAACCTTCACCTAGAGCTTGTAGAGCTTCTCCTCCATGCTGGCTCTCACTCCACCGACTGCTTTATCCCCGACATAGCTGCTACTTTCCACACGGTCACATTTATAGTGGTTTTCTCCGTGTTTAATGCTCCTTCTTCTTCTGCAGCTGTAGTCCACTAAGCGTTTTTACACAAAACCTAAAGTAACTTTTGCCTCCTGATGCTTTAATCTGCATCAAAATCAATTTTTAAAATTCATGGACATCATATGTTTGATCCACGGTGCATTTCTAACTGGATCAGTAAATAACTTTTGTCGCTGACTCTCATTAATTTTTTTGGCAGTAGGGACCCATGGACAGGAAGTAGAAGGGCGTGTCTCAGGCTCCCCCCAGATTTGCACAACTTAATGGACAGATTTTCCTTCGTTTCTTTTTACCCACATTGGTCTGTCTTAGTTTTGCACTTTAATGAAAAGTGTGTGATTATGTATTTCCAAATATTTACTTTTTAAAAAAGGTTTTTTGGGTCAGAGTGGCCATTATTGAGTGAGATTGATATGTGGCAAAGGTCACCTGGGACGGGACTCGTTGAGGACTGAACCCTCTGCATATGGGGCGTCCGCTCTAACCACTGCGCCACGTGACGCCCCCATTATTAATCTTTTTATATTTTTATTTCTGCATACAGCTTCAACCTCATTGAGTCAAGTTAAAATACCAAATGTTCTAAACTACTGTCTGTTTGGTGTTTTATTATTCATCATTCAGTTATGAAATTATTTGACCTTCTACATATTATAGAAAGTAACCGTCTGAGTAACTAATTACTTTTACAATGTAGTAGCTGAGTTACTAACTCAATTAGTTTATTGAAATGGTAATTTGTAACTATAACTAGTTACTTTTTTAGCGTAAGATGCCCAACACTGCTCTCATATCTTTCATATTTTTGGTTATTCCTGTTTCCCTGTTTCCTCCCAGCTTCTAATTGGCTCCACCTGTTCTCTCCATCTCACCTGCATCGTTAATTGGTTCTCAGGTTTTCAGTGTCTATCCTACTCAGATTATTTAAACTCCGTCGTTCTCTCAGTTCTCCGCTGTCATCGCTTTCCATATTTGGGATTTCTGCCCTCCTGTTTGGTTCTGGATCTGCATCTTTTACCGTTTATTAAATCTCTCATCTAATCCATCCTGCTGCCTTTGGGTCCTAAATCTTCACCAAACGTGACAAAATAGGGAAAAAGTTTAAGCGGCGTGCAGACTTCTCCTGCCTCCCCTGCATCTGTTCAGTCAGAGAGTGCGAGGACCGGTTGCTGCTCCCTGATTGGTCGACGGAGCAGATTCACACGGAGTCACGGTGGGCCGACACCGCCCTGGAATGCTCCGTTTACACTACCGTCTCCCTCTGTGTGTGTGTGTGAGAGATGGTCCGCCTCACACCGAGGCTCCAGTCAACAACGCCGAGGTGTCGACCTACACTCCAACACCTCCCACACACACACCTGCATGTTTATGACTGCGGGTTTCCTGGAAGATGACTCATCTGCATGCAGGATGGAGGATGGATCCAAAAACAAAACCAGAACCATTTATTTTTTTACATGTTTCAGGATGATAAGTTTATCTCGAAATGGAGAAAAACGGAGAGGAGTCTGATTTCACAGAGAGAGGCTGAGGAGAAGATGTGAAGGAATATAGTCGGCAGAAAATGTTGGAAGAAGTTTGTGTCCTTTTCTGGTTTTAATTTTGTATTACTGTCGCTTGAATCTGAAATAAAAAACTGTGAAACGATATTAGGCCTGATTGGATGGGTAAAGATGAAGGTTGGAGGGAACTTTAGATGCTAAACCTGATGGAGAAGCTCCGAGGCCAAACAGATGGTTCTGTATGTTTCGTCCTCCCGCTCCGAATAATGTCAAAGATGCCAACGTACCAAGCTGTGGTTTGGTAAGATGGGCTCCATGAACATGGCGTTAATTTAATCCTCGATGGCGATCCCACATCAACAGAACCCCATCACTGGACTGACCATGTAGCTAAAATTTAACCAGCTAGCGTTAGCTTATGTAAAACTGGTGGTTCACTTCTTCCCTGCAGCACATCCAGGAGTTTTTCCAGGAGTCAAACTCCGCCCGCAGAATGTGAAGCCAACCAGGAAGTGGTAAAAACTGCAGTTCCCCCCTCGTCCACTGGGGGCTCGCTCTAAAAAGGCGCACCTTCCCATTGACTGCCATGTTAAAAAGGCCAACTTTACAGCAAAAATGTTCAAAAAAACATTTTAGGTTAGATAGTTCAGGTTTACCATCATGACCACTCTGAGGGGGGGAATTTTTTTCTAACTTCTCCGTGTATTTGTGATTGAATCTTGAAATTATGAATAATTAGGGCCGTGTCCTTTCGATTGGCAGGTCCGTCTAGGCTAACGCTGGTAGCTAATGGTGGCTAATAGCTTACACCAACGCAGATTAAAGCAGAATACTTGGAAACTGGAGAGAAAATTGTGCTTTACACACTTAAATGATTCATTTCTAACTTAGAAAAAAAGTCTACTACTTTATAAAAACGCCATTCAACAAACTAGAACAGCATATTTCTCATTATTAATAGAGGTAAATAAAAACAATCCTAGGTTTTGTTTTAGTACAGTTGCCAAACTTACACAGAGTCATAGCTCTGTTGAGCCAACTATTCCCCCTTCTCTCAGTTGTTATGACTTTATGGGATTGTTCATAAATAAAATAAATTCTATTAAAAATAAAATCATTGGCATTCTCCCAAACATGACTAACTCTCTCTCAGTAACTGAGGCATTATCAGAGAGAACTGTAGAACCATGTTTATGTCTGTAGCTTTTTGATTCTGTTGAACTTTATGAATTATCACAAATATTAGCTTCATCTAAACCCTCAACTTGTATGTTAGACCCAATACCAACCAAATTATTTAAGGAAGTGTTCCCTCTGGTTACTGGCCCTATCCTAGAAATCATGAATCTATCTTTAATAAATGGATATGTGCCTCAGGAATTTAAGGTTGCTGTAATTCAACCTTTACTTAAGAAACCCTCCCTGGATCGCCATGAGGAATGGAGCTCCAATCGGAGTTGTTATCTCGTTCTACACACGGGTTGAAGCAGGCGTCAGAAAGCGGGACTTTGCTGGATCAGGCTGGATCACTCAACAACAACGACAAAAAAACTTGTTGGATGAACATAATTAAAATTATGTGAATCATTTCTGTCCAACCTATTTAGGTCGATTTAGCTAAAAAAGAATTTTGTTGTGTGAACTAAATGCAAACATGTAAACATGATGGGCGGAGAATTGACTTGAACCTTCTGGGCGGTTCCCACCACCGCATCACGCCCGGAAAATACAAAAATGGGCAGCAAAGAGGTGGAGTTGAGAGGTTGACGGCGGATGATTGACACTCTTGAGCCAATGTAGCTACGAGCTAACTGAAGCTAACTGAAGCTAACTGAAGCTAAAAGAGGTTAGCAGGCGCTTTTGGCCAGAAGAACACAGTTGAGCAACTCTGCTATCCCTCTGCCTTCTGGGCAGATTCAGTAGTTTTGTCATAATCTCATCAATGGACGCTGGACGTCCATACTCGATTGAACACGGTGTCCAAAGTGAGACCAATTATTAAGTATGGCCTCACTTCAAAAATAATATCTATTTGGCCCTGCAGAAAAGGAATCTCATGCAGACGGACACATCTAGTTATTTTCTAAGAGAAAAACGTTCAAAATCGACAAATTGTAGACAAAATGATTTTATTTTATTGGTCGAATTCTGTTTTTTTTAGAAATAATTATTACTATATGGGGAATTTTTGGTTTGCTTGTTTGTCTGTTAGCCACATAACTCAAAAAATTTTAGACAAATTTGGATAAAACTTTCAGGAAACGTCGACAGTGGGATCAGCAACAGATGATTAGATTTTGGAGGTGATCCGGATCAAGGAGTTGGACTGTGCTGCCTTTGCTTTTCTACTGAGCGCTTTTCTACTTTTTGCTTTAATTTAGATTTAAAAGAAAGTATCCAGCGGCGTTTACTAGAATATAGACGCATCCAATCGTCAAACACAGCGTTTCTGAATAACGACCCCTAAAACAAGAATCAAGAAAATAAAGTTCTTTCTTCTGTTTTTTGTCTTTAATGATGTAGAGATCATTTCATTTAAAATATTGAATTTTTAAACTTATTGCTGATCAGGTAGAAATTAAAAGAATCAGATTCAGCCTTACTGGACAAGAGTTGGACACACATCAGATCAGACATGAAGTATAAATTTATCAACTCCAGAGGAAATAAAATAATCATAAAGAAACCAGATCTAAATTTATTTGCAGACATATTTATAATTCGAGGAAAATTCTGAGATATTTTGTGTTTTTTTTGTTTTGTTTTTGTCTTTATTAATGCAAACTGGGATGTTTCTAGTTTCTAGTAAGTTTTCAGTCTCTATGATGTTCTGTCTGCCCAGGAGAGAGGTCAAAGGTCAGAGGTCGGGTCCTGAGTCAGATTGGTGTCCTCATAATGTGAAAAACATGCAGTGAAAGTCGTCACTGTACACTAGATTTATAAAGTAGCGACCGCGTATTGAGCTGTTGGTTATTAGAATGGATTTTAAGTTTAAACTTTTAACATCTAGTTGAATAGATGTTTCCTGAAGGGATCCTGCCTGTAGGACCTGGAACAACTTCCTCCACCTCTCTGTGTGGTTTCTGCCGTCGGAAGCATCACGGGATTCTTCCTCTCATAACTCCGTCTCTCTCTCTCTCTCTGCGTCTGTGAAGAAGTGAAGAACTATTTTTCACTCTATCGCGGAGGTTAAAGGTTTGTGTCTGCGTCTTCTCCAGCACAAACTCCACGCCGTGACCCCGTGACCACCCTCCACCCTGCGCTCCTTTTTCCCATCCACGCCTCATTTCTCAGCCAAATGCTTTGGTAGTCTGATAACACGTTCCCTCCCTCCGCTCGCATTTGTCCTCGTTTATCTTCTGCACACATGGAAACCCGGAGAAGACACGTTTTTTGTTTTTTTTTAACAGAACACGCTCCTTCTGAAGTATTTTACGAGACGTGGCGAAACAAGAACAGACGTTTTCTGATAAAGTACTTGAAAACTTTATTTACGACAAAATGTGCAGATTAGAAACTCTTCAGTTCCTCTCTCTGCTGTTTCTCTTGTATCGTTACGACAGTGATGAGGGTCAGAGGTCACAGAGGAGGGCGGAACGTGAAAGATAGACTGCATGGTAGACCAAACAGGATAAATGTTGCTTCATGTGGTTAAAAGAAGGATTTTTTTCAGCCAGCTGGAACAAATGTATGCTCCATTTATGACTTTATTTATTGATTTATGATTTACTCACCCAGATCTGTGCGTATTTCATGCGTAGGAACAATTTGACGTACTGCAACATATTTAGGGGTGACCCCGAATAGTCGAAGATTCAATGCATCGGTATGGGGATCATCATTTCCAATTTGGCAATATAGGGATGCTCAATGTCTAGTAATGACGCGTGTTGTACCCACCTAACAGCAGGCTAATTGCAAACATCTAAAGTTTATTTTTTATTTTTGTCAGAATGGCATACCGGGAGTTATCTAACTTATTTTAACAAACCCACAAGTTTTATGTTCTAAAACTGGGCTGGGTATCGATTCAAATTTCAAGAATCGATTCCGATTCTCAAGAGTTGGAATCGATTCAATTCAATCTGATCCAATTCAATCTTGATATTGGTCAGTGCTATTAAAAGCTTCTTTTTTTACTGGTATCTTAATTATATGCCAGAAAGTCAATGACTTAACACTTGGTGAGTAACAGTTCACCCTGGAAAACTGTATTAACCCTGTCAGACACAAAACTTAAAATGGCCGTCTGGACTGTTCCTTCCCATTTCAGCTTTAAAAGGGCAAACTATTCTAAAAAATAAAATTTATTTTTGAACTTGTGAATCGATTCGATTTCTATAAGAATCGATTCTGAATCGATTTTTCGATTATTTCAACACAGCTCTAGTGGTCATTTTTGGAGTTTTTTTTTAAATCAGAAGGAAATGGCAGATTTGGCACAGATTGAACATTTTTTGGGAAGCTTTGATCTTTAGTTGATCATAAATGATGGTAATAATTAAGACTTTAGACCCACAATATTTTTAGGGTCACCACAAAAATCTAAAACTATTTTTTGAGGATATATTTTACTATTTTAATAAGCGGACAAAATGTTATTTTCTTTTCCACTCTATTAAAGGTTATATAACAATTTCACTTGGACGTATTTTCACTGTTCTGTGACAAATTTCAGAGTGTTTTCTTTCCAAAGAGACTCAAGCCATTTCTCTACTCCATATGCTTCAAGAACAGCTGTAATTTTCATCTGGGTATACGTTTCAAAATATTCTGGGCGGGAATTACAGGAATGTTAAGGGGTTAGATATTATTACCGTCCTTTTTTATCTATTTCTGCAGGCTACAGTGCTGCACATGTTACCTATGCTGATAGAGTTTTCCTTAACATGCAGCCAGGGTCCGAAATTAAAATCTTGATTCACCGGCCAAGATGGCCGCTAGATGAAAAATATTTACTGGCCAGGCGTATTTTTTACCAGCCGAAACTTTACACAGATATACGAAAACACATTATTCCATTATATGATGTTATGTTGGAGCCAAACATTTTGGAGTGACAACTTCAAAAATAGTTAAGAAGAAAAACAAAATTTGGTTCAGTTCTGATTTTCTTTAGAAATATATTTTTGAAAAAGAAAAAATACATTTATTGAATTTTTATTCGACATAACAATTCATCACGGGGTCACGGGGGTGCTGGTGCCTATCTCCAGCTGACCCATTAAGGATTAAGCGGTTAAGAAAATGGATGGATGGATAACAATTCATAGCAATAACGTAGCTAAGTTACCGAATTAAAAACTTTTTTTTTGGGTGAAACTTACGTATGTTGGCGTTGAAGTTTCACACGCACGCAGCAGAGGAGCGTCACAGAAATCGTTAGAAACGAGCATTAATATACGTAACTCATTTGGCGCAAACATTTACTCGCCATGTGGCAGATGGCGCTCCAAATTTTACTCGCCAAACTGAAAATATGCTCACATTTTGCAGCGGGTGGCGAGTGCTGATTTCGGAGCCTGCATGTAGCGCTGCTCTGTTAACGACGGTAAGCAGCTGGGGGCTATACGTCTTTCTGCCCTCCAGCCAGAAGCAGGGGGGCAGAAATCATTGGTGGATTTCGGTGCTTTGATGTTGGCCAGATTTAAACCCGTCTCTGCTGCTGAAACACAAACTGCTCCGCTCTGATATTGCAGACATTTTTATCACGTCGGATAAAAACTGAGTTTTTAATCCACCCAAAATTCCAATATCTTCCTTCTTCATCCACTTTTTCCTTCATTTCCCATAACTACTTGAATGTCTTTGAACACAGATAACCTGTAGGTGGCGCTGCAGCATGCTGATCCTTAAGTCGATGCAGTGAGCTGCATGCTGATTGGCGGCGGCGTTCAGGTGTGTTTTACCTGTTTCTGCTCCTAACCTCCATGCTGTCTTTATCTCCCTGCAGACGCCTGAACAGAAACAAACTCCAGTTCCTCCCGGAGCTTCTCTTCCAGTCCAACCCGAAGCTGGGCCGAGTGTGAGTCATCTCTATGGTTTCTCCCCTATCGTGTGACGCTTTAGAAAACATGGCCGCCGTGCCGCGTCCGCGCTTCCCCCCAGGTCCCGGTGACTGCTGTCAGGGGGTGAAGCAGACGTTTGAAGCTCCGTCTGCTCGGGTTGAAGAGGTGGAGGTGTCTCTGGAGTGAATGTTTTGGGGTTTTCCCTCAGAGGAGGTCAGAGTGATGAGGCCAAACCTCCCATTTCTTTCCTTCTTCTGATTTTTGTCACACATTCCCAAACACGCTCTGTCTCTCTGACTCCTTTGCTGCATCCAGCCTTCCTCCTTTTCTTATCCGGTTATTGTCGTCTCTGGGAGGCTCTGTCAGCTCAGGTAGAAGGTGGAAACACTTTAAATGTAATCAGTGTTTTCATTGGACAGACTGTGTGTGTGTGTGTGTGTGTTAGGATTATTAATGAGGCTGACATTGTAAATCTTCATTATGTTGTTGCTTCAGGTATTATCGGATGTGTGTCTGTGTTATAGTTGCTTGGAAAGGGAAAACCAGGACTATTACGGCTAAATGTTTTCTTATTTTGTTACATTTTTTTAATCACTCATTTATTTATTTTGTATTTTCTTTAATTTATTCACTCTTCTTAATTAAGGAATTATTTTAAATAAAATCGAATTGTTAAATATTGTATTTATTTAGTCTTTTTAATTGATAAATTGATTTTTTTTCTATTAAATTGAATAGTTATTTTTTTATGTAGTCATTTTAATTAAAAAATAGGAAACTTTTTCTATTAAATCCACTAGTTAAATATTTTTCTTTATTATTTTTAATTAAATAATTAAGGTATTGATTATTCTATTAAATTGATTCGTTCAATATTTTTATTTCTAATGAAAATCTTTATAAAGTTGTTTTTTCATATTAAATCAACTACCTGAATATTTTTATTTATTCTTTTTAAATTATGTTTTCATTTATTCTTTTTTTTTTCTACTAAATCAACTGGTTAAATATTTGTATATATATATACATATATATATATATATATATATTTAATTTTTTTAATTAATTTACTTTTTTATAAATGATGAATTTATATAATTTAACTGATTAGTTGAAAAAAAATGTATAGAATATTTGATCATTTTTTTTATTAATGTAATTATATTTATTTGACTACTTAAATATTTTATCTATTTATTTTTTTGTCCTTTTCAAACTACGCTGATGATTAGCGTCGAATGTGAACTGTTATTGTTTTATTTTATTTTTATCTTATTTTAACTGCCAGTTTTGCTGCCAAAATCAAACCCTATATTTTCAGCGTATTGAATTATGAATTAGAAGATAAATATATATTAACCCGACCACTGATTCTATTGTGTAACTCTAACATTACGAGCATCACCGTAGATCGATGTTCTGCATTAGAAAGTCTCTGAAGCTTTTAGCTTCTTGCTCATGAACCCAGTGAACCTCAAACAGCTCCCAGTTTTTTCTGCAGCGCCCCCTGGATGCGTAACATTGCTTTGCAGGTGTAGTTTGCATTTCCACACACTCCCACCGTTGTTCTTGTTCCTCAGCTCCATCCTGGCGTCGTCCATGAAAGCAGGATTTCTCTCTGCTTTTATACGGATCTCCATGGACAGTTCATGAGAATGGAAAGTGATGAACGTGATCCAAGCTTAACATCATAAATCTCATGTTCTTTGTATCCTAACGTTGCCATCAGCAGAATTTAAATTACACCCTGGAGTTTCTTCTGTCACTTTTTCTGATCTTGTTTGTTCAAACTCATCCAGACGGAGTCGGTTCTCTCAGCGGGAGGTGATAATGGGAAAGAGAAGGAAGTAGAAGAAAAACAAATATGTAGTGGAATAAAGGTAAAGAAGGATTAAATATTGGGAGGAGGAGGAGGCTTTCTGGTTTGGATCTGTAGCCTTCCTCCCTGTCAGTCTCGGTTAGTTATTAAATGACGATAATGTGGCTGGAATCAACTTTTAACCTCTTATTAGAGAGAGAGAATATTCTTGCTGGAAAACAAAACAACACATGAAAACCTACCCGAACAATCGGCCTGCTCTAGATCTGCAATCTCATCATGACCCTGCCGTGACCCTACTTCTTCTCTTTCCATCTCCTTTTTTCTGATGCTCCGTTTGCTCTGATCAATGATGCTACTCACTGCTTAAAATGTGTCATATCTACATTTGCATCTGATTCCCTAAACAGCCAATCGTGTATTTGGAGACAGAAAAAGATCTAGTTAAATCACCCTGACATTCCGACAGTAGAAACGCGCCTATTGTTAGCGCTACTGGTGCAGCTGAGAGTGAAAGTGGTACTTCTCGCTGCTGCGCTCAGTTCTGCTGAAAACTATTTTGATATTGTTTGCTAGCTGACTTCTGCTGTGAAAGAAACCCGCCTAAACCTCACAGGGCTCAGCAGCAGAAAGTCGAGGGAACAAATCCATGAACAGATGGATGAACAGATGGATGGATGAACAGATGGATGAACAGATGGATGGATGAACAGATGGATGGATGAACAGATGGATGAACAGATGGATGAACAGATGGATGATTGATGGATGGATGAACAGATGGATGGATGGATGGATGAATGAACAGATGGATGGATGAACAGATGGATGGATGGATGGATGAATGAACAGATGGATGGATGAACAGATGGATGAACAGATAGATGAACAGATGGATGAACAGATGGATGGATGAACAGATGGATGGATGAACAGATGGATGTCGAGGGAACAAATCCATGAACAGATGGATGAACAGATGGATGGATGAACAGATGGATGGATGGATGGATGAATGAACAGATGGATGGATGAACAGATGGATGAACAGATGGATGGATGAACAGATGGATGGATGAACAGATGGATGAACAGATGGATGGATGAACAGATGGATGGATGGATGGATGAATGAACAGATGGATGGATGAACAGATGGATGAACAGATGGATGAACAGATGGATGGATGAACAGAGGGATGAACAGATGGATGGATGGATGGATGAATGAACAGATGGATGGATGAACAGATGGATGGATGGATGGATGAATGAACAGATGGATGGATGAACAGATGGATGAACAGATGGATGAACAGATGGATGGATGAACAGATGGATGAACAGATGGATGGATGAACAGATGGATGGATGAACAGATGGATGTCGAGGGAACAAATCCATGAACAGATGGATGAACAGATGGATGGATGAACAGATGGATGGATGGATGGATGAATGAACAGATGGATGGATGAACAGATGGATGAACAGATGGATGGATGAACAGAGGGATGACCAGATGGATGGATGAACAGATGGATGATGGATGAATGAACAGATGGATGAACAGATGGATGAACAGATGGATGGATGAACAGATGGATGATGGATGAATGAACAGATGGATGAACAGATGGATGAACAGATGGATGGATGAACAGATGGATGGATGAACAGATGGATGAACAGATGGATGGATGAACAGAGGGATGAACAGATGGATGGATGAACAGATGGATGGATGAACAGATGGATGGATGAACAGATGGATGAATAGATGGATGGATGGATGAATAAATGGATGGATGAACAGATGGATGGATGGATGGATGAACAGATGGATGAACAGATGGATGAACAGATGGATGGATGAACAGATGGATTGATGAACAGATGGATGGATGGATGAACAGATGGATGGATGGACAGATGGATGGATGAACAGATGGATGAACAGATGGATGGATGAACAGATGGATGGATGAACAGATGGATGAAAAGATGGATGGATTGATGAACAGATGGATGGATGGATGGATGAACAGATGGATGGATGAACAGATGGATGGATGGATGAACAGATGGATGGATGAACAGATGGATGGATGGATGGATGAACAGATGGATGAACAGATGGATGGATGAACAGATGGATGGATGAACAGATGGATGGATGAACAGATGGATGGATGAACAGATGGATGGATGAATAGATGGATGGATGAACAGATGAATGAACAGATGGATGGATGAACAGATGGATGAACAGATGGATGTATGAACAGATGGATGAACAGATGGATGGATGAACAGATGGATGAACAGATGGATGAACAGATGGATGAACAGATGGATGGATGAACAGATGGATGAACAGATGGATGAACAGATGGATGGATGAACAGATGGATGGATGAACAGATGGATGAACAGATGGATGAACAGATGGATGGATGAACAGATGGATGAACAGATGGATGGATGAACAGATGGATGAACAGATGGACGGTTGGTATGAGAGAGAAGCAGTGCTTCCTGTGGTTCTTACCGGTTCTTGTTGGATCAGAACCAGAAGATGTTCTAGATTTCTGATTCTGAGGGTTTTCCTGTTTTCAGAGATTCTTCCCCACAGATCCACTGATCTCCTGTTTCTCTCTCTGCACTCTCAGTCTCTGATTAAGGCTAAACTTTGACTAGGACGTATACCGTGAGCGTTCCTGGTCTGAAGTCTAGTACAAACACAGAATCTGACATTCTGGGATTCTGACCCGCTTCACCACCAAAGCACCGACCTCCACCGAACCTCGTCTCGTTCTCTTCACCCCCTCATATGGGTTCTTCTCCGGGTCTAGGTCCATCTGATGCCGATTACATGCGAAGATCCTGAGTCAGAATCAGAGCAGCTCTGGTTTTCTGCCAGTTCCTGTCATGGAGCAACATTGCTGAGCTCAGGTTACGTCTGATTGGTCAGAGAGGGGGCCCAGTGGGACGGCTAAGCCCCGGGTCAGAACCCACTCCACTCAGGCTTCTCTAATTACGCCTCTGATGACGGGTACTCCCCAACGTATGCACCGCCTCGCTCTTCATGGCTACACGTGGATGAGACGTTTAAACTTAAACTGGTTCCCCTGTGGTGAAGAGTCGCCGTGGAGACGACCTACAAACATCAGAACCGCTCCAGGAAGCGTTGTTCTGGAACCAGCAGGTCGGGTCCGGTCCATCCTGGCTCCGGTTGGAAAGATTTCATCTTCGTGTGTTTTTAAAAAGCTGATTCCTGGTTGTCAACCTTTTTTTTCATATAAATAATATCCGGAAAGACAGATCTTCATCCTGGTGTGGGTCTGGACTTTGACTAGGCCACTCTGACATAAATCTCCTTTGTCCTCAACCATCCCATAATATCTCTCTGAATTGCCTGCGTGGTTGTCTGGGGATAATACGGTGCAGGAATGGGCCAGACAGAAGCTGTGGGGAAACATCAGCTTTCGGTCCGTTAATATGCCGTAACATATTTTTACGAGCAGTCTTTAAACGCATCTTAAGGCTACACAGTATCAGCAGGTAGCAGCCAGGGAAGAGCAAAAAATGTAGCACAATATGTAAGTTGAGTTATGCTATTACATTCAGATAATATTAGCTAAATGAAGCCTAGTTAATACAAGCTAATATAGTTAGCAATACTAATGCTAGCTATATAAATAGCTCTGTTCATATAATCCAGGTACTTCCTGCTAGGAATAAACTCACTTCTTGTTGATTTCTGTGCATAACTTTCCACATATTTGAGAGAAATCTTTATTTCTACAATTAACAAAGCAGGTCAAGGAGGGTCTGCACAGGTGGAAAGAGAATATAAGTGGCTAAGATAAAATATCTTTGACATAAGAATAGGGACGGGTGGTTTAGGTTTTATCGGATACCGGTGCCAAACCGGTACTTTTGAAACGGTGCCGGTGCTCAAACGGTGCTTCTAGAATGGGAAAAATACAAACTCTGTCAAAAAACCTTCTTATTTTTTACAGTTAAGTAGGGCTGTTAAACTTTAAAAAATATATTTTAATTAATCGCAGATTAGCTGTAAAATAATCACCAAAATGATAAAAAACTACAGTTTTCAGTGTAAGTAAAGGATAAATCTAGATGCAGTTGCTCTTTATTTAATTAAAGATGGGAGAAATCCATTTAATTTTTGTTTTGAACTCCACAATCCCATTCACAATGTATGTGTGTTCTCATATGAAAAATAATATAATAGCAAAATATGTGAATAAACATAACATTTGAATATCAGCAGTCTGTGTTAAACATCACATAAATCAAATGTAATAATGATGTAATGTTTACCATTTTCTCCATTAGTAAACACAGAGAAGATAAAACCCAGGTTCATTGTAACAGGAAATGAACGCTCTTATTGTGAAGATGTATACAGCTACTTCCGCTAAAAGTTAGCACTGATTTAAGCCCCCAAACATCAATTTAACTGAATAATTTCGTCTTTTTAATCCAGCGGTATCTCATTATGAATTGTAATGAAGCTGAACAGTGAACCAACAGGCATAAATCAACATAAATATGGAGCATTTAAACTCTGCATCGCGCACAGCGAGCTGATATCCGAAGCGGACGGATAATTCCCACAGAAAATGTATTATCATTTAAGCACAAAGCCAATACACCAACAATAATATACTCACATGTAATTTAGGATCACAAACACATGTTGCTGCACAACAATCCGTAGTTTGGCTGCTTAGGAAGGACGACTGATGTTTTGCTAGCTGAATTCTAAACAGATTCTCTGTGTATACGCTAATTCTAGGAATTAATCGACCCGTGTCGGTGCGTTAATTTTGACATTTTTTTTGCAAGCAGATAGCCATGTTTACCTTTTCTAGTAATATAGGATATCTTGGCTGATGGTTTGACATCTCTGGTAAAAATAAGAAAGAAAAATAAAGAACAGAAATAAGGCACCGAAATGCGCGCTGCTTTTCGGTCCTTTTAATGTAGGATATTGGTACCAATCCCAGCATAAGAGTGACTTTGAGGTTCATTTCCACAGTTACATCCTTACTACGCATCCTAATTCTACATCAGAATTGTCCTTTTTTTTACATTTTCGTTTATTTTTAATTCCAGAACAGCAAAGACCAGAACAACGATGATTCAGGGTTTTTTAGCACACCAGAATCAGCCAGCCTTCTGTTCATTATTTATTAGAACTTTTAGCCAGCTTCCTTCACACCAGATATTTTATTGATACTAAATCTTGCATTTGATTGATATCAGCGAGCTGTTAACCTGTAAAAAAACAAAAAAACGTCTATTATGAAGTGGTGATCATTGTGTTATTTGCTGTGATTTGCTGGAGCCAGCACACGAACTCGAACATTTATTCTTTTACGTGTTCAAACTTTCTTGACTGACACCAACAGCTGGTTTAGACTGACATTTGAGCGAAGCTATTTTGTTTTGCCGAGCAGGTGTGGCCTTGTAACTGTTAATTTCATTCACAATAATATTCATAGTTAATAACTGCCTTTTAACCATCTAGAGAGCTCCAGACGTCACGTGACTCTCAGAGCTTCAGCGCGATGCTCAGCGTGATTTTTATTGGTTGTTTTTATTGGTTGTTGGTGGTTTTTCACTGGTTGTTGGTGGTTTTTATTGGTTGTTGGTGGTTTTTCACTGGTTGTTGGTGGTTTTTATTGGTTGATTGTGATTTTTATTGGTGATTTTTATTGGTTGGTGGTTTTTCACTGGTTGTTGGTGGTTTTTACTGGTTGTTGGTGGTTTTTATTGGTGGTTTTTATTGGTTCTTGGTGGTTTTTATTGGTTCTTGGTGGTTTTTAACTGATTGTTGGTGGTTTTTATTGTTTGTTGGTGGTTTTTATTGGTGGTTTTTACTGGTTGTTGGTGGTTTTTAACTGATTGTTGGTGGTTTTTATTGTTTGTTGGTGGTTTTTATTGGTTGTTGGTGGTTTTTATTGGTTGTTGGTGGTTTTTAACTGGTTGTTGGTGGTTTTTAACTGGTTGTTGGTGGTTTTTATTGGTTGTTGGTGGTTTTTAACTGGTTGTTGGTGGTTTTTAACTGGTTGTTGGTGGTTTTTATTGGTGGTTTTTCTGGTTATTGGTGGTTTTTATTGGTTGTTGGTGGTTTTTATTGGTGGTTTTTACTGGTTGTTGGTGGTTTTTAACTGATTGTTGGTGGTTTTTATTGTTTGTTGGTGGTTTTTATTGGTTGTTGGTGGTTTTTAACTGGTTGTTGGTGGTTTTTAACTGGTTGGTGGTGGTTTTTATTGGTTGTTGGTGGTTTTTAACTGGTTTTTGGTGGTTTTTAACGGGTTGTTGGTGGTTTTTATTGGTTGTTGGTGGTTTTTAACTGGTTGTTGGTGGTTTTTTAACTGGTTGTTGGTGGTTTTAAACTGGTTGTTGGTGGTTTTTATTGGTTGTTGGTGGTTTTTATTGGCTGTTGGTGATTTTTATTGGTTGTTTTTATTGGTTGTTGGTGGTTTTTATTGGTTGTTGGTGATTTTTATTGGTGGTTTTTATTGGTTGTTGGTGGTTTTTCACTGGTTGTTGGTGGTTTTTAACTGGTTGTTGGTGGTTTTTACTCGTTCTTGGTGGTTTTTATTGGTGGTTTTTCTGGTCATTGGAGGTTTTTAATGGTTGTTGGTGGTTTTTATTGGTTCTTGGTGGTTTTTATTGGTGGTTTTTAACTGGTTGTTGGTGGTTTTTAACTGGTTGTTGGTGGTTTTTACTGGTTGTTGATGGCTTTTATTTGTTGTTTTACTCTCAGAGCTTCAGCGCGATGCTGGCAGGCAGGAACATAATCAAAATGAACAGCGGCGCCTGTGATTTTACTCCTTCCCATTTTAAAACAGAAGAAATTATTGTATATACCAGGAAATTGAAAGGATTAAACATCTTCGACCCCTACCTAAATGTGCTCTTTTTTACCACATACGCCGTTACTTTTCTGTACTTTTGAATGCTGGGAGAAGTGACGTCAGCTCCCGGAGATCTATTAATATTGTTCATAACTAATCCTGCTCACTCCTTATGAAAACAGTTTTTTTTTTTAAATGCTCTTTAGCTACAGAGGAAAGGCGCGATGGAAAATAAGAGGATGGTGAATCTGTGTGTCAAGAAAAAAGTGTTGAGGATGATGTGTCAGTTTTCTCCTCCTGTTTGCTTGCATCGTCTGATTGGACTTCCTCCAGCGCTCCCCCATGAAGGTCAGAGGTGAGAGAGGAACATTGAGCCAAAAATGTGGCTGTCAGATAGTAGAAAAGCTCAGCGGTGGCGCTCCGCCGATGCCCTCTCTGCACCCCATCCTCTTAGCAGGAAGCCGGAGGCCAAACCGTCAGACTAAAAGGCTTTTTCTGGAGGCTTAGTAGAAGGAAGGAAAGTGTGTTGATGTCCTGAGGGAGGTCGGTGGAGGTTTTTATCCAGTCACAGCGTCCTTGAGAAAGATACTTAAACCCTCGCTCTGTGCCGACGGAGCCGCAGAACGGCGTTGGATAAACACAGAAAGGAACGCTGCCCTTAGCGGAAAAATGGAAGTGAAGGAGAGAAAAATAATCCGCTAGAGTCCAACGGTCAACAAATCAGGATTTGTAAGGCTGCTTGCTTAAATCCCTCTCCTCCAGACTGGATTGTCATTAGATACAGTCCTCTGCACCATTTGGTTACCCTTGTGCAAGGCACTTAACCCTCAGGTGCTCCGGGGGCGCCCCCGGATGTAGAGGCGTGGTCCAGACTCTAAAAACAGCTTCCTGGTGGGGAGGATGGAGAGAGGGAACACAGAAGGTCGCCTGAGATGACTTTTCCTCAGACCAGAAGCTGGCCTCTCCTCTTACCTGCCAGAAAGTAAGGTTGATGGCGATTGGCTGCCACAGGCGGAACCTTCCTTGGGATTGGTCTTTTAAATCGCATGTTTCTGCTTTTGTTTTTCCTGATTGTTGATTATGAAACTCAGCGACAGCAGAAACAACAGGGATGTTTCTCCTGCTGTAGAATCAGGTTCTACCTTCATATCCGGGCCGACCGAACTGTCTGAGGCGGAATCCAGATCGTCCCTACCTGCTCTTCAGCTCACTAGAGCTGTATCGCTGGTGTCCGCTCATGTTCCGCTCTTCCCAGACCTCCCAGTGCTCCCACAGTTCCCAGAGACTTTGCTCAACAACCAGTTTTCTCCGTCCTCTTAGGAACAGCTTCTACACATCAGCTAGATTCAACATCAGGTTTGGTAACCAATAAAACAATCAGTCATTCTGAGTTGTATAAAAATGCTCTATGTGAATATTTTCTCCAAACTCAATTCCCTGCATCAGTTGTAGACACACCAGTTCTAAAAAAGGCTTTCATTTTAACGTAATCTCGAATGGGACCGCCCACAAAATTATTTTTATAATAACATCAAATATTTTGAAATATTTGTTTCACGTGTGCAAAATAAATATTGTTTATGGGGAGTTGCCTGATTGAGGACGTATCTGCTTTCGTTATAAGTTGTACATGCGCAGTAGCTCCTCTTCAATACCAGAGATAGGACGATAGGTGGCGCCCCTGTGGGGGTGGAGCTTACTTCTCGTCCCCCTTCCCGCTGTGGGGCTGAACTCAAACCAATGTCTCAGACAGAAAGCATGGCTGATGGACAGGTCAAACTTCGGGAGATGGAGACACAAATGCAGAAAGAGAGAAATAAGTATTCAGTTATATGACTCAAAATAGTACAGTTTGAGAGAAAAACATAGCAGGAGAAGCTTGATGTAAAATAGCTCCGATCTGATCATTTAAATATGAGACCATTCAGCAGTAAAATGCGAGTAGAAAGCGCCGTATTCATATTGAACTATGCATGTTGGGTCTCTGTATAGCTTCAGTACATTTCATAGAAAAGTATCACTGCGTTAAAAATGCGGATTATTCAGTTAAAGTTATGTTTTCTGACTTAAATTAGTGCTAATCTTTAGCGGAAGTAGCGGTATAGACACCGGTACTTCACAATAAGAGCATGTATTCCTATTGTTTAGATATATGAATTTATAGTTTCTCAGCTGAGTGTTTATAGTTTGGAAAAGGGTAAATTATGATATGTAATTACTAAGTCTATATTACATTTGATTTAATTAGATATTTAACACAGCTGCTGATATTCAAATATTAAGATTATTCATATATTTTAGTTATTTCTACCTTGCATTAGTTCTTATTTTTCATATGAGATCACACATATCATCTCCCTCCTCACATTTATATCAGCCAAACCTGTATCAGCAGCTGTGTGGAAATAATAAAGAACATCAGAAATATAACAGCCTTTTCTCCACCATATCTTCTCATACTCTGAATGGCTTTAAATGGAGCTCTGGCAGGTTCTCCCAGTATGAACAGAGTGATCCCAGTCTGAACCAGAACCTCTATAGACAGCTCAGTATTTCCTCCTCTACAGTAGCAGTCTGTTCTAGAGAAAATGTTGAAGCCTCTGACTGAAATCATTCTGTTGTCGTAGGATAGTCCTATTAAGAGGATGATCAGGGTTGTCCAACATTAATAAGAAACCGCTTTACACACAGAAAATGTTAGCTAGTTAATTTGCCTTAGCAACTGGCTAAAAGATCAATAGTTTAAAAGGACCATGTATGAATGTGATTACTATTACTCTGCTTTATTTCATGAAAAAACTGCTACAGTAATTAGATTTGTCCATTTACACAAAAATTTTTGTTGTTGGTGGTTTTTTATTGGTTCCTGGGGTTTTTTATTGGGGTTTTTTACTGGTTGTTGGTGGTTTTTAACTGGTTGTTGGTGGTTTTTAACTGGTTGTTGGTGGTTTTTATTGGTTGTTGGTTGTTTGTATTGGTGGTTTTTATTGGTTGTTGGTGGTTTTTAACTGGTTGTTGGTGGTTTTTAACTGGTTGTTGGTGGTTTTTATTGGTTGTTGGTTGTTTGTATTGGTTGTTGGTGATTTTTATTGGTGGTTTTTATTGGTTGTTGGTGGTTTTTATTGGTGGTTTTTATTGGTTGTTGGTGGATTTTCACTGGTTGTTGGTGGTTTTTAACTGGTTGTTGGTGGGTTTTTACTGGTTGTTGGTGGTTTTTATTGGTGGTTTTTCTGGTTATTGGTGGTTTTTAACTGGTTGTTGGTGGTTTTTAACTGGTTGTTGGTGGTTTTTAACTGGTTGTTGGTGGTTTTTATTGGTTGTTGGATGTTTTTATTGGTTGTTGGTGATTTTTATTGGTGGTTTTTATTGGTTGTTGGTGATTATTATTGGTGGTTTTTATTGGTTGTTGGTGGTTTTTCACTGGTTGTTGGTGGTTTTTATTGGTTGTTGGTGGTTTTTCACTGGTTGTTGGTGGTTTTTACTGGTTGTTGGTGGTTTTTATTGGTGGTTTTTCTGGTTATTGGTGGTTTTTACTGGTTGTTGGTGTTTTTTATTGGTTCTTGGTGGTTTTTATTGGTTGTTTTTACTGGTTGTTGGTGGTTTTTATTGTTTGTTGGTGGTTTTTACTGGTTGTTGTTGGTTTTTATTGTTTGTTTTTACTGGTTGTTTGAGGTTTTTATTGGTCGTTGGTAGTTTTTACTGGTTCTTGGTTGTTTTTACTGGTTGTTGGTGGTTTTTATTGTTTGTTGGTGGTTTTTACTGGCTGTTGTTGGTTTTTATTGTTTGTTTTTACTGGTTGTTTGAGGTTTTTATTGGTCGTTGGTAGTTTTTACTGGTTCTTGGTGGTTTTTACTGGCTGTTGGTGGTTTTTACTGGCTGTACTGCATTATCCCAACATTTAAGTCGTCTGTGTTGCTGCGGTCCGCCTAGTGTCATGTCAGCAAAGGTTGAAAGAAACCACAATTGTGCAAAATGATCAAAAGCATCATAATACTCCTGGTAGCTTGGCTTTTGTTTTGTTGTGTCGCCACTCTATGTTTTCTTAGAGCTGTAGAACCTGCATTAATTGTTGGGCTTTTTAAATGCAACGGTGTTGTTATTGGGATTACAGAACTTTGAATGTTACCCTGCCATATATCTGTTATACTTGCCTAATTTGTATGGTTGTTAATCTGGCCAATGTCATTACATTTAAAAAAAAAGAAGCATAATCATTTTCTGAATTTTGTTATACATTTCTTCTTTTTTTTGTCTTATACAACGTGTTTAATGAAAATACTAAAACCAAACTAATAAAAACTAAACTGAAACTAAGCATTTTTCAAAAAACTACAATGAAATTACCTAACAAAGGGTAAAAACAAACTAAAACTAAAATTGGATTTGAAATCGGAAGTCAAAACTAAATAAAAACTCAAACTAATGAAAATTACTGTTATAACCGTGGTCACCTGGTCACATAAAATAAATCACTTTGTTACTTTGTTGTAGAGCTCACAGGTATTTTCTGGGATGCATGGGGATTTATCGAAAACCAAACCTTAATCAAAACCACCTGCCCACAGGAGTGAGCCTTTGCAAAGCAGCCACTCCAAGACTGCCGTTCATTTTCATTGGCACTGACTGACTAACGTCTAAAGAGTAGAGATAATGTCGACTGTAGATGTTAGCTTCGGTGGTAGACGTTTTCTACTGTGTGTATTAATTTGTATTAACGTATTTTTGGTGTTTTGAGCTAGTAAAATGAGCAGTTAGAAGTGTTCTTGGAGTATTTGGGTGTGTTTGTGGTCCGTAACCCTGGTGTACTTTTGGTGACACTAGATATTTGTCCCTAAAACGTTTCAGTCTGTTGTTTTCCAGGGCTTTTTGGAGTTGGGGTCATCAGTTCAGAACATAAATGAGCTACTAGTCATTAGCGGGTCTAAATAAATCGGGGATAAATAATCTGGAGCAGGGGAACCACAAACAACAACAGCGTTTCCACAGGTAGCTGCTGCGTTAGCTCGCCTCAAGCAGAACCCCTGTTAAAAGTTTGCGTGGGGCTTTGAGCCAGTGGTTGTTGTTTTGTTTTTTATATGGCAAGGAATTTTTATGTTTGCCCTTAAATAGCAGAGATTCAGCATGTGGTTGTAATTTCTCCTCACAAATAAAGGTGATGTGGACGGCGGGTGTAGCCACAAAGCTGCTGGTACACAAACCTACTGTGCAACTGTCAGATTTTCCCTGCGACCTATTTACTCTAACAGGAAGTGGATATGTGTCCGGGTCCAGACCAAAACTCACATGTCCAATGTGTCCCAGAGTCTGTCTGTAGAGACTCTGATTAAGGCCAAATGTTGTAGTCTGTACATTCGGCTGGATTTGTGTATGAATATGGTGTCTATATTAAGCTGTTTTCTTGCTTGTGCATTTAAAAAATCCTGCCCATGCCTGAGCCGCTCCATGTGTACGTTGATTTAGGAAGAGACGAACTTGATACTCTGTAGGTCCGAATGCATTTACAGCGTCGGTTTAATCACAATTTAGGTTTACATGAGAACGCTAATCGAAAACAGACTCGCCTCTCTGGGAAGCTGGAGGAGGACGGGGGCAGAGAGGATGGGGAGAGCAGGACAGCGGGAGGTGAATGATGAAGGGAGGACGGAAAGAACAAGACACTAACAGGTAAAGACAGGAAAAAGAGGAGAAGAGACGGGAGAGATTAATGGAGAACACAGTGAGTTTCATTCTCCCTGAATGGGAGTTTCAAGGGAAATAAGCTTTTGTTGATTGTTGCCTTGTGTTTTCTCTTTATTCTGACAGAATGAACGGATGATCTGGCTTTTATTTCAGATGCTTTGTTTTGCCAACAGGATTTTTTTTTTTTTTTTTAAAGCTGGCACTTTAGGTCTGGCTTCCTGCTTTGTATTGTGTAAGAGCTGCTGGGGTTGTTTTCAGTAGTAAAACACAATTAAGTAGTTAAATAAGTGCACAGATTTATTAGGGTGTGGATACATCCAGCTCACAAGGTGAGACGGTTCGTAATGAGATCCTAATAATAATTTAGGGTAACCTAGAAATAGTTTAATAAATCACTAACTGTTTTTTTAAATAATGTGGAATAAGTGTACAGGTTTTCAGTTGACAATAATTTAGAGTCCCTAAAATTAATCAACGATGCTCCTAATAGTAGGAATATGTTGTTTTTGCACTTGTTAAATATTGTATTTATGTCATATGGTGTTTTAAAGAATCTTTGTTCAATGCGGTTTTATCCAGTTGGAGTTTAATTTCTCCATGTGTTTTAGATTTTAAACTAGAGAGCATCCAATCCATTCCTATGTTGATTAAAAACTGTGAGCTGTGATTAGACAGCAGCGCGCATAGGTGTTGCTACTGTATGTCAGGACAAAAGATCCAGCAGGTCGCATAGACACAAAAATGATAATAATACTGTTCATACTTTGCCTAAGGAGGATAAAGATGAAACTACAGACTGCAGTAAACTTTTTATTCTCTTTTTGATACTGCTGCTTTTTACTTTTAACATGATATATTTTTCTCAAAATCTAATGTCAGATTTTGTTAACATTTTGTCCAGTATGACTTACAAAAGTGAACTATTGCTGTTACTGGTAAATTTTCCTTTTGGATTTTGTATTTATTTCCATTATTAATTAATTTCCAGATATTTTAAAGTAATTTTTGTGCTTATAAAAGTTATATCTGAAGCTTCTTATCTAACTGTTTACATAACCACATGGTTAATACATGCTTTAAATATGTTAACCTCTAGAGTCTTGACCCGGTCCAGAAAGTGTTTTCAGGACCAGGCCAAATGTCGTCTTTTGTTGGAAATCTAAATATGGTAACTCTCGCTAACTTAACTTTGGTTAGAAAGGTTGTAGCGTTAATTAATCATTCTAACCATGTCAATCAATAAACATAAAAAATTGCATTGAAACATAATACATGTAATAAATAAGCCAAATCAGCAGAAAAAAGAAAATTGTACAAAAAAAAAAAAATTCACATTTCTATTCATAAAATGCTAATGTTAGCTAAAATGCTATAGCGGTAGCACATTGGCAAACACAAAAATGTTGGTTGACACTAATTCCATTTAATATGTAAAATATAGTAAAAGACAAAATTGCCTAAAATGCTGTTGTTAGCATGAATGCTAATTTTAGCCTGAATTATACTTTTAGTATAATGGCTAATAATGGCAAGTTAGCCAGAATGGCTAACTTGTTTTAGCTCCTAAAATAAAAGTTTTCAGGAAGTTTTTTTTCAACCTGGACCTTATTTTTAAATAAAAAAATCGATTCTTAATCGTTTCTTATAAAAACTCTAAGAATCGATTGATTCACAAGTTCGATTGGCTTTTATTGTTTAACATAGTTTGCCCTTTTCTTTTACAGCTAAACTAGAAAATCAAAACCCAGAAAGCCATTTTAAGGCCTAATTCTGAAAGGGTCAATTCAATTCACTTTTATTTATATAGCGCCAATTCACAACAAATGTCATCTCAAGGCACTTTACAACAAAAGTCATTTCAATACAATTATACAAACAAAATCAGTTAAAAGTTTCTATTTAAGGAATCCCAGCAGATTGCGATGAGTCATCGAAAATATTTTTATTTATATATATATATATAATTAAATATATATAATTAAAATAACAGCTAAAAAAAAAAAATGTTATAGCACTGACCCATATGTATATTGAACTGGATCAGATTGATTCTGATCGTGATAATCGGTTCTAACTCTTGAGAATCGGAATCAAATCGATTATGTAAATTTGAATTGACAACCAGCCCTAGCCATTATTGCGTTCATTTAGCCACCCAGACAAATTTGGAGCCACTTGGAGTCCTTCAGGAGAAGTTTCTATCCAGTCTGATCAGCGTATATTCATATAATGGGAGCCAATCAGGGCAGGAGATTAGCTGCCTGTAATAAGGAATTATACGTCCCAAAAACTCCTTCATTTCTCCATGTTTTGTAAAGAATCGTTAGCACTACCTCCCATCTGAGTTCAGAATATCTCAGAAGTGCTTTTTTGTTCTGTTCCGGGATGTTTTAGAGGTTTATAATCCAGCTACACAATCGCATGATTACTAGACTGATTACAACGGTCGGTTAGACAGAACTACTGCAGACATCAACATGGCACTAACCGAATGTCCAATTGGACTATGTTCAGCTTCTGCAGGCTCCCTTTCTGCAACTTTTGTAGACTACAGCTGTAATGGAGGAAGGCTGACCCCTCCTTTCCACCAGACGCGTCAGCAGCACGTTACAGCAGCAGCACGTCATACTGTTAGCCACCGCTGTAATCAATATAATCCTTTCCATCGGAAGCCAAATCAGCGTTTGCCCCGTCACAGGAGCGTCATGTCGCAGCACTTTTCTAAATATACGCGGCAGTCCTATTTTCTACGCGCAAATTTCGACATTTTGGATAAGGGAAGACAGGAAGTCAGACGGCTCGGCATCTGGAAATTTTGAAAATAAAACAAAGGTGCTTCTTTCCGGTAACTTTACTTTACTACCTGTGCGGCCCCGTGAGAAGTCAGTAGGTGGCTGGAGGTTCTACACTACCTCGGATCGCCACTAACATTATTCTTTTGCACTTCGAGGGATTTTTTATATTCCCTGACATAACATAAACTTATTGGCGAATGTAAAACGGACAGAACACAAAACACAGACCTTTTGGAGCCATGTTGTAGTCTTTTTTCCTGCTTGTTGTTGCGTTTATTGACGAAACCACGCGTGATTTTGCTGATATCGCATGATTTCGGGCTCTCGTTGTGACAGCTGATTCCCTGCTGCTACGTGAATACGCGAGTAAAACGTGCTGCTCCTGTAACATGCTGCTGACACGTCCAGTGGAAAGCCCGGGTTGTACGTCATTGAAATCGACGCAATCGGTTGTATTAAAAGCCTGTAAAAACAAACAGAAGCTAATAGCTTAGCATCTCTGAGACGTTCTGAACTCACAGGGGAATATTGGTAACTATTAATAACTAAACCTGGTTAAATTAAGGAGTTTTAGGGCCGATAATTCCTTATTACAGGCAGCAAATCCATTCATCCATTATATGGATAAACGCTGATCAGAATGGATAAAAACTTCTCCTGAAGGACTCCAAGTGGCTCCAAACTTGTCTGGGTGAGTAAAATGTAACAGGATAAATGCTAAGCATGCTAAAAGGTGAGCTTCATTGGTGTGCTATAACATAAGGCGAGACAAGATACACAAAGTGCACAACAATGATCCAGGGAGGACTGAAGCGCTCGCTGGATCTTAAATAAGGGGAGACAAGGAGGAACACCGGTGCAAACAATAGGAAGTGGTGAGGTTCAGACAGGACGACACAGGTGCAGATGATGAGGGAGTGAGAATCCTGACAAAAATAAGGTCCAGGTTGAAAAATAACAAACTTTCCCTTTAATGAGCAGTCACACCGGGAAGGCTAAAGTCTTCTTCTTGAGAAAGATGAGTCCAGAACCGACTGAAATGGGTTTCGGGCCTTCTGTGTCTGGTGTTGAATGCATGGAGGTCAGTGGTAATGTTTCTGTTGGGATTCATCCGGGTGACTTTCTGGGAGGTCTATAAAGCCTTCACTCTCTGTTGACCACTATTATGGCTACGGACTACATGGGAAGGACTGGTTAATGTCTGCTTTGCACACACACACACACACACACACACGTACCAATGAATCCATGGGCCTTATCTGTTCGGGGACAGAAGTAAATGTGGGGCCGTTCTTTCACTTCGACACCCGTGATTTATTCTGTTTAAATGAGGTCTGATTGTTACAAATGGACCAAAACTGTTATTATTCGTCTGATGTAATCAGCGTCTTATAAACAGCCACACACATGAATGGATGACCCATTAACAGTCTGTGTCTTGCTGTCACACAGAGCTACAGAAATACTGCAGATGCACACATGGATTTAGATGTTCTGCAACACAAACCGGTCCTGTCGCTTTGTTTGTTCCTTCCTCGTTTGTCTCGGATCGACACGCTGCTGCGCCGGCTGGGATCTCTGCCCTGCAAGGGGTTCAATGAAGACCTCAGTCTGCTGTAACTTTATCTTCTTTATCTTTATATCGCTAAACTAATCGGCTAAAACACTCACGGATCCAGATTCCAAGGATCAAAGAGATCCTCTTCAGGATAAACCTTATTCGGCACATTTTACAGTGGAAAAACGCCGTCGTTTCGTGACCTTTGGAGCCTAACTCAGGGTCTGCCTGTTTGTCATTATGTTAGTGTGGCGTAACATGCTGGCTGGAAGGGGCTAAATGGCTCCGTTAGCTCTGACATCATGAGTGAAGGAAAGCCAACATGCAACATCTGACTAAATGAAACCATCCTGGAGCTGGATCAGGTCGAACAGAAACAACGCGATCACGGAGAGTGGCAACTCTCACTCAGCTTTAACCATTTAGTGGCAGAGTCTTTACAAATGGTACCAGCTGTGGGGTTTCACTCGCTATAATCATCACCCCAACACTGAGGTTGGCTTCTCAAAAAAATGGGTTCTTCCTAAAGAGTAGGGACGTGTATTGGCAATAATCTGGTGATTATTGCCAATACACTGCTAGACTGCTCCTTTCTGAGGTTTCTGGAGGGATTTAGAAGGGGGAAGACCCAGAAGCGCCTGGAGGAAGTGCATGTCCCTTCTATGGGCCGGACCCGGTTCCTGTGGGAGCCGACCTCAGGCAGCGGGAGGACGCACACCGGAGCAGGACGGTGTTATCGGCCGTGTTTAGGGAGCGGATCTCGGTTTTGTTCTGGTTTTGATCAAAGATATTGTTACTTTTATGATACATTATATAAAAAAATCAGTGAATAAATATTGAAAAATGACTTTAAGCTGCAGTAAACAGACAGAACGGAGAAGGACGAGAGCCCTGGCTGCGGGTGGAGGAAATAGAAGAAGTGAGACTCAGCAGAAATGCGGACTGGGCCACATGAATGGGGTGAGAGGAGATTCAGCCAGGCCTCGTCTAAATCCAGAACACCACAAAGCCACTTAAAAAAACCTGCACGGCTATATTTATACATCCCATACAAACAGAAACAAACAGAAGAAAAAAAAGTACTTGGCCGCCGCCGAGTTTTTCCTCTTCTCTTCAGCGGTGGAAGAGATGCTCAACCAAGAAGAGATCTGAAGCAGAACAGGCGGTTCCTTCCAGGTAGAAGTCCTGCTTCGGTTCAGTTTCCACAGAGTGCTTTTGGGTTAAAAACATCCCATAAGAAAGTCTTCAGTTTGCTTCTCTTCCTCTTACTTCTCGACATTTTGGTTTGGATCGCTTTCCAGAAAACTGTCTCCTCTTCTCCTGTTTCTGCGATAAAAGACGCACCGCGGCGGAACACACTGCAAAATCCGTCCATTTAACCAAGCTAAAAAATCTTCTTTCCAGCTGAAAAGTATTCTTGTATATTCATACACTATGGAAGAGCAGAATGTGTTAGATTATTAATATAATTTTGTGTAAATAGGCCTTATTTTGAGAATTCTTACCAAGTGCAAATTGTTTTATTTCCGTGGCAGATTATTTAACTTAATTTAAGAAGCTTTAGACTAAACAAACCTCAAAATATTTGAATATAGTCTAAAATTTCTCAAATTAAGTAAAATAATCTGCCAATGAAATAAAACATATATACTCAAAATAAGATTAATAACCTAACCAGTGATGGGCTAGTTACTCAAAAAAGTAATCCGTTACATATTACTCATTACTTAAAAATATTTATACCTTACATTACTTAGTTACTTTTTTGGAAAGTAACTTAGTTACATTACTAGTTACATGCTTTGAGATATATACATATATATATATACACCCCTAATATATGTATATATATATATATTAGGGGTGTCACGATTCTTCACATCTTCGATTTCTTTATTTTCACTTTTACAGTACCAAGCTCTGTCATTTTTAGACTAGTCTACGATAGTTGGTTTTATTCATTACATTTTGTACAGTAAATCTTATTTTTAAAGACAAAAGTGATGCAATTTTTATTATTCTTGTGTAATCAATCACATTAGGCATTAATGGTCAAATAATTTATTTACAATAAGTGTTAAAGTATTGTTTAATACTAACGGGGGCTTGCTGCCATCTAGTGACTCTTTATTGTTACTGCAGAAAATCAAGTGAGGACGCAATGTTCCAGATATTTCATTGGACCGAACAAAATGCAGCTAACAGCGATCATGTTGTTTACAATGCAAATATGAATTTTACTCGCCGGGAACTCAACATTTCCTCACTGGTAATTTGAGAGTAAAAGGAGTAGCTTTAGCTCTTGTCCCGCTCCCTCATCTTTCCTAGCCGTGGTCGAGCTGTAGCTTAGCTTTAGCTACTTGCTAGCATCAGCTGAGGTGCTCTGTAGAGGTTCGCTCTGATCAATGGCCGCTGGCTGCTCTCCTTTGTGACCGCATACCATGGAGGCAGCCATTGCTCCTCCATAGCTGTAGTACCTCCATTTGGCCGCTAGGCCCCCATTGAAAAGCATTGGACTTTAGACACGTTAAAAACAACTTTAATGCCTGGTTTCAGTTTTTTTATGGCTACATATTCCTCCTGAGATAACGCTGGGCTCCAAAAAATAGGCACCGGGCTGGTTTTCGTAAGATAATTTTTTTAAATCTTACATAATTAATGAGGGGCCGGACTTTAATTGACAGGCTGTTTCGTTTGAATTTAATTAAAGTAACACTACATTTAAATAATTATTTCAAGTTACTAGTTCTTACCTTCCGAGGTTTGAGAAATAGGAGAAGCGTCGGAGGAGTGCATATACAGCAGCAGTCAGGCATGGGGCTATTATCCTTTAGCTTAGCTAGCCACGTTTAGCATCAGAGCTAAAGATACGGCAGCAGTCAGGCATGGGGCTATTAGCCTTTAGCTTAGCTATCCAGGTTTAGCATCAGAGCTAAAGATACGGCAGCAGTCAGGCATGGGGCTATTATCCTTTAGCTTAGCTAGCCACGTTTAGCATCAGAGCTAAAGATACGGCAGCAGTCAGGCATGGGGCTATTATCCTTTAGGTTAGCTAGCCAAGTTTAGCATCAGAGCTAAAGATACGGCAGCAGTCAGGCATTGGGCTATTAGCGCTATTATCCTTTAGCTTAGCTAGCCAAGTTTAGCATCAGAGCTAACGACGCGGGAGCAGAATGGGCGTGATTAAGACCAAACTACACGCCCGTACACGCCCCATGACGACAGAGTCTACAGTGAAGATCCCGCCCCTATGCGCTTTTTAGGAACATGCTTCGAATCCGCCAGGAATTCCCCCATGAAAGTCATTCTGGTAAACGGGGAGGAGTGAGGAGGCGCTGTATATTCTTTTTGTCAGTCTATGGCTCTGATCCCGCTGGATGTGATACAGGAAGTTAAAATGTTACCAGGTGATGCTATCAGTTGTATGAGAACTGGTGAGATTTACTTCTTAGGGAAAATGCAATCTGTGGTTCTTTGTGATGAGACGGTTGTCTTTTAATTGTTGCTACGGTTTCCTGAGTGGGACACTGGATGAAAAGATGGCAGGAGGTGATCGAGATCCTCTTTTGGATTTTGATGTGCAAGGTCGTAACATAATTTCGATCGTTTTCGATACAAAATCGAGATCAGGACACCCCTAATAAATATATATATATGTATTATTAGCGGGGTCAAGAGTCTACATTTTTACATACATTTTAGCTAAAAAAAGTGACTTCAAATGTAATTTAGCCAGCTTAGATTGGGTCACCACTCAAAGAAAAAGAATCTCTGCTTTTATTTTGTTGCAACAGTCCCAGACCCACCTTGGGCCCTTTTAGGCCCCTGATTGTTAACCTCCTGGATACGCCCCTGCCCAATCGTAGGAATAGTCGCTCAATTTTTCTACAAACTCACAGGAGTCTGTAAGGAGAGATACTGATGAATTACTTTTTTCTCTCTTTGGTCACAGCGCAGGATTGAATCTGTTGAGGCTGTTACTTTAGTTTCTAAAAGCCCGACCAGCTGCATTGTCGGGTAAAGAGCAGAAAAGAGAGCCGTGGTCCGCTGGCTGGCGAAGGTACGCAGCCGAAATAAAAAGGAAACTAAACTTTAGGTCGGTCGAAACAGTTTTGTACTTGAAACTACATGTCCTGTCATTCACATTAGGACGTCTGCTCTCCTGAAAACTATCGCTGCTGCTGTCTGTGCGTCACTGTTTACAGCTGACTGTTTTCTCATCAAACATGCAGGAATCACATAGGCGACCTATTTTTGATTCAAAACGGCAAATTTCACCAGAAGGTGAGGGTCTGTCCCGTCTGTCATGAGACGCGCTCTGCTCAACTACCTAACGCAGTAACGCAGCCTGCTCGCGCGGAAGTTTTTTTTGCCACTAACATAATCTAACACATTCTGCTCTTGCTTAGTATGTAAGCCTCAGAACAAGATAAGAAATACATTTTAGCCGGACAGTTTTTGCAGTGCAACAGGTTCAGCCAATGAGAGAAGAGGAAACAGAGGGAGACGATGTGTATAACAACCTTCAGGCCGAGGATGATGATTAAAGATCCTACCAGGACTTGGCAGCTTGTCTATGTTACTGGGATGAAGTTGCAAACATGGAGCTTTATCTTGTTTGGGTTTAGATGTCCTTGTGTGTGTGTGTGTGTGTGTGTGTGTGTGTGTGTGTGTCAGACTGAACTAAACAGATGAAGCTGGAGTGTTTGTTTTAGGGTTTAAACAGAAACATGGGAGGATTTCTCCTCTTTCCTCCACTTTCTCTTTGTTTCTCCTCTTGTCCCGTCTCATCAGCCTCTGCTGCTGTCCTACAATCTTTATTTTGACAGGTCAAATCACCGGCAAATCGGGGCCGGGCCCACTTTGCGCGCATTGAAGTGGCGTCTCTGCAGCTGCAAACATGGAGGCATGCGGCGACAAAAATGCCTTCAGCAGCACCGCGTGTCGAATCAGGACCTACTTGTCGTCTCTCATTGGGAGCAGAGGTACAGCCAGAGAGCACGGCTGTGGTCTGCCTCACACATTCAACTCGCCATCCTTCGTTTTGGTCGTTTTTTTTTTTTTTTTACGGGCGCAGCATCAGCCCTGTGGTGCAGACCCAAGGCACAGAGTGTGTGTGTCGCTGCAGGACTGCGACGACTTTGTTTCATCCCAAGACAATAGGCTCCAGAGGCCTGCCCGCTAATTTGTAGCTTCGCTATATAAGGCGACTGAGCCACCGCAGCCTCTCGGGAGTAGAACAATGGAACCACTCTACGTCTAGCATTTAGGAGCTGTGGCTGCAGCTCTTTCCCTTCTGGCTTTCACTGATTGCGTTGGAGATTAGGAAGGAGGTGGCGAGGAGAGGAGCAGCATGAAACCTGTTGACTAAAGCTGCAGGAACAGGTTCCTGCTGCCGGATGCTTGTTACCTGGTTCATGCAGTTTGACAAAAATCGGGGGGGATGTACAGGTTCTTTTCAACCTGGACCTTATTTCCAGCATGCATTGCATTCACATTCACAACCAGACACGTTCGGAGCCACTTGGAGTCCTTCAGGAGAAGTTTAGCTCCATTAATGATGTTGGTGGGTCAGCCTCTAAATAAGGCATTATCTGCCACAAAACTCCTTCACTTCACCAATGTTTGGTCAGTCAAACTTTATCAGAATCAAACTTTATTTACAAATCTCTTTTCAGTTTAATTCAGGTTATTTATATAACGCAAATTAACAACAGATGTCATCTTAAAGCACTTTACAAGAAAAGCCATTTCAATCCAATTATACAAACATTCCAATCAGTTAAAAGTTTTATATAGAGGGAATCCCAGCAGACACATGAAGAACAAAATAACTGATGTAAGAATACTTTCTGTATTAAAGAAAGTAAAAAGTTTACAACAGGACATGGAGGATGTTCGGTGAGCATCATCTGAACCGATGTTCCCCATCCAGCAGGGGGCGCTGTAACTGAGCAGGGTACCAAACCACGTGGAGCTTCTATGGGGAGAAAAACACTGAGAAAAAACTGGGTTAACAATCGCATTAACATTAAACATACATCTGGAGAGTAGTAGGAGAGAAAAGTAGCAGAGTGATGAAAAGTGGTCAGTCTGTCCTCCAACAGCCTAAGCCTATAGCAGTATAACTACAGAGATAATTCAGGAAACCTAAGCCATTCTAACTATAAGCTTTATCAGAAAGGAAGGTTTTAAGCCTAGTCTTAGAAATAGATAAAGAAATCGACTCCAGCTCTCCTAACACCGATTCAACAGCCGCTTCTACGCGTACGTCAACCATGTTTGTTTTGCTTTTCCTGGACACTTCCTACTGGCGTCCTATCTGAAGAACCAACCATCCGCCCGCTCCAAAGCACAATGCTAACAGACGATTGGTCCGCTCCAGCAGTGGTAGTAGTTGGAGCAGCTTGCAGCGCTAGCTTACTCCAGATCATTATTAAAAGGACATTAAACACAAACATGTAGAATATTATGAACAATAAAAAAGGACAATGGGCCGAGTACAGACGATCCAGGTTAGGTGGGACACCTTTTAAAAAACTTCTAGGTCCACGTCTTGTTTATTTTTACTCACAGTGGGTAGAAAATCAAGACATTTTACTCTAGAGCAGAAGTAAAAAGTACAGTGTACTTAAGCTACTTTAAACCCTTAGATGGTGTTCAGGTCTGTGGGAACCGTTTTCAGTTTTCATCAAAAGAAAAATGAAACCTGAAATTCATTGGCTTCGGCTAATTTTCTGTGAAGAACGTAAATCAGAACTCATTTTCAATGATCGCATACTGTAGTGTACTTGAATGTATTGAATGGGTTTCTCTCCAATAAACGAGCTGCTAATGTACTAAGGATGCAACCAGGACCAACATGGCCGGCAGTCACTCATGTGCAGGAAGTCTTCATTTGAGCTTTTTATCCCAGATTCCATCCAGGAAATGATTCAGGATTGCAGTAATCTAGAAGGGAGGCATATTTTTTGGAGAGCGGTGGAATGAGATGGACCAATATGATTTACATGCCTACTTAGGGGTTCTCATCCTCTTCAGGTCCAAAGAAGAATCCAGAGAATCCCCCATAGAGAACTTTTCTGTGCGTCCATCTCTCTGGAAAACTGCAACAAAATGTTCAGGTGATCCGTTTCACATTTGTAGATGTTTCTTTCCACTCACTCCATTTGATCTTAATTGATTTCCGGGCAAACGTTAATCATGTTTGCTGTTCATATGGCTTGAAAGGGGGATGAAGTAGACATCTGTTAAGGATTTTAACATAAAATTGCTTAATAATGTAGATTTGGAAAACCAAAACTCTCGGTCCAGCAGACCCAGGAATAACTGGCTAAGTTACATAATTACGAACCTGTGGAGTCGGACTCCGAAGTTTTCAGTTTGTTGCATTTTATTATTTAGGGGGAAAAAATCACATTGGTGAACAATGGCAACACGGTAGATTGTAAGACGACACAAATGATCTGATATCCGACGTTGAAAGTGGTTTTTTGAAGAACCAGAGAGAATTCAGAGGCTTTTACAAAACGTGTCGGCTTTGAAATATTTAACCTCCTTGGCACCTTTTATAAATATTAATTACTATGAAGCTACGTTTTGCATTGAAACCATAAAAACAGAAATATGAAAAGAAGTTTGGCATTGAAATCATAAATGTAGAGAGAAATAAAGCTACGTTTTGCACTGAAACCACAAATTCAAACAACAATAAAGCTACGTTTTGAAGTCTGAGTTAGTAATGTTGAGTCATTATTCTTACTTGTACAGGTTCTGATGGAGTAGCCTCGCCTTTAGGGGCCAATCTTCTTATTAATCCACTATCAAAAAGGGGTTTGGTGAGAAATCAGTGGTCTGTGAAGTGATTTACTCAAAGATAACAGATATTTTTCTGTCTAGGATTGTTTCTAAAGATGAAGTCCAAACTTTTAGCCATACAATTAGCCTAAGCTAAGCTAAGATGCTAGCTAAGCTAACTATAGATGCTGCTACTCTACAAGAGATGAACGGGTCTATGTCAGGTAGGAGGAGGAGATGGGTGGAAAAGGAGGAGATGGGTGGGAGCAGGCGTTTCAGCTCCTCAAATAACTACCATTAGGGACTCAAATATTATTCAAACATAAGTGGATGAATCAAAGCAAAACTTCAGGCATGTTTTTAATGAGGAAATAACGTGTTATCAGGATGTTACACGCAAAAAGTCAATTTTGCATAACAACCAGAACTTCGTCTGAAGCAGCCGGAAATAGCCTAAGAAGTGAACGAGAAAACATGAAGGCGGCTCCAGGTTTCCATTAGCTGTGTAATATTTTGATTCTGTTCGGTAACAAACATGACGATGCTGAGTGTGAAACGAGTTTTCAGCACTCCACAGGGCTTTGTTATGATCAGACTGATTATTCTGTATACATCTCTGCAACCGCAAGCAGATTGGTTCGCATGGTTTGGAAAAAAATGAAAATTTGGCAGTGCTTTGATGTTACCGAGATGAATTAGAGAATAATTCACTCTAATTTCATTTATATATATATATATATATATATATATATATATATATATATCCGTTATTACAGGTATTGATCACATGCATGGTAACGAAAGGTCCTCAAAACATTTGTCATTGTATAAATGAATGAAATAACTGTAGTCTGTGATTTAGGATACATATGCTGCTCGTAATAGTTGAAGTTAGTGTGGACCGGCACCGAGCGACATCTGGAGTAGAACGGAGTTTGTGTCAACAAGCAGGTTCTTCCTGCGCTCTGCATCCTGAAGAGGAGGAGAAAAAGGCTGGATGTGACAACAGAGACGATGACGGGAAACAAAAGAGTTAAACAGGAAGAGTTTAAGTTAACATTTCATCCAATCAGCAGACAGAACCGCTCTGTGGACCTGGGAACTTTATTAAAAACATCTACAGACCCGGCTGGTGTGAACAGCTGGCCTCCTGCTGGCCGGGTTTGTTGGGATCCTGTGAGTTTCTGCCGGTGACTCAGGAGCTCGGTGTGATTCTGGGGATTACCCATAATTCTCCACTCAGAAACCGCAGGGGCACAGAAATGCCACGGAGTGCCTGAATAAATGTTTTCCTTTGGATTAGAGAGCTGACGGAGCAGCACATTGTTTCCACCTGTTGGACGGCAGCGGGTCCATGCAGAGACAACACTGTCCCTCCGTCCAGCAGCTCCTGTCACTGGCTGAGGCGTTCAGGGAGCGTCCGCGCCGCCCACCGCCGCGCGGTCGCCTTCATGTGGTCGCTGAAGACATGATGTCACCGGCTGCTGCTCTGCTGCCTTTCTACCGACGACGAGCCAGATTCACTCCAACGCAGATATCAGCCTACAGCATGTTTCATATTCATTCTGCTCTGTTGCTTTAAAGTTTAACGATGAGTGAATTCCTTCATCGTCTGAGCTAAACAGTTTGATCAGGATTTAAAGGGAATGTTTTTTTCAACCTGGACCTTATTTTTAGCAAATATTACGTTCATTTCCTCACCTAAAGAAGTTTGGAGCCACTTGGAGTCCTTCAGGAGAAGTTTAGATCCAGTCAGGATCAGCATATATCCATACAATGGGAGCCAATCAGGACAGGAGGTTTGTTGCCTATAATATTAAATTATCTGCCCCAAAACTCCTTAATTTAACCGCGTTTTGTTGCTGATAAACTCTGATCGCCGACAGATCTAAACATTTCACGACTTCAAGTTGCACTAGACTTGTCTGGGTAAAATATTGCAATATATCGGCATATACATCTTTTCTTACATCATTGATTTAATCCTTTAACATTGTTTTTACTTTCCTGATGTTGTATTTTCATGATTTTTCATTATGGATGCAACAAACCGACCTTTTCAGTCCCGATACCGATGCCTGGATTTTGTATATCCGTCCAAACCTGATACCAATCCGATATTAGTGCTGCGACTTTTACTCAAAAATCATATTCAAAACTTGTTTGTTCATTAATATTAAAATTGGAATATATTTGAATATTTATTAATAATATTTTGACAATTAAATGTCTTCAGTCAGACCCATATTAGCATCAAACTTAAGTTCTATATGTTCTGTCCACCAGAGGGCAGTGTATCAGTCATTGTTAATAGATTACGTACACAAAAGGCTACATCCGAATACCTACACTATGCTGCTACGTAGCAGGAGAAAAGCAGTAAGCTAGCGATGTAATAGATCTGAATCTCCAGTATGGATCAGAGTATTAGGCATAAAGTTCCTCGATGTGTTTTACCGCCACAGTAAGCAGCCGTCGGACCCTACGCTAGCCCACAATGCAGTGGAAGCCCGAAAAAATCGTAAAAGAAGAACGACTTCGGCTATGAAGGAACTATAAACCATTGACACCGCCACAATTTCGGCGTATAAACGTAAAAGTGTAGCGATGTTACTGATTACTTTAATAGTTTTTTGACAACTGATTAAACATTTAAATTGATTAGTTAAATGTTTAACGGGCGACTTAGCGTAAACATCCGACAAAATGGTGGAGCAGTGCGTCCGTTTTCATACCTACTACTCGCTGGTTTGCTCGGAATCTGAACTAAAAAAACGTTTACAACCAAAAACATTTACAAAAGATAATTCCCACAAAGGTTTGAATATTATTAATAATAATAAATCGTTCGAATATCTTTAATTTTTAAAACATTCAAATTATATTTGAATAACAAAGTTCGGAGTCAATGCCCGATCTGATACTACTGTTGAATTAACAAACTGTATAACTTCCACTTTTACACCTTTCTTGAAGAAACTAAAGGCACCAGACTTTACTAACTGAACAGAACTACGAAAAAAATAACAGATGTAATATATAAAATTACCACAAAAATAAATTTTTTATGAATTTATTACAGATTTTCCACATTTTTAGTATCGGTTCATGTAAATTAGATGGTATCAGGGCCGATACTTGGATTTGAGAACCAAAACTGAGTACTGATACTTCTACTACTAGAGATGTAAGAAAATATCAATATGCCAGTAAATCATGATACTTTATGCAACAATATTGTATCGATTTCCAAATCAAAGTATCAATTTTTTAATCTTATATTTTATTTTATTTTTTTTATGAATTTGAATTGAATTTGGTCATGAAATTAAAGTATGATCACTAGTCGGTGGCTGCTTTTAAACTAGATCTATTAATAAAACTGGATGTTTTATTGATGAAACCGGTTAGGCTGTTTGGAATGCTGTGACAGATTTTCTACAGTTAAATTCATTTTTTTTTATATCACAATATGTCGTATCGTGATGCATATCAAATCGCCAGATTCTTGCCATCTACTACACGCAATGAATGCAATGAATAGGAAGACAGGTTTTATTTTCTTCTAAACTTGTCACAACAAATGATCATGAATTAGATAAAAAATAAAATATGAATAACAAAAATGTCTAGTAAAAAACTAAACATTTCCTCTGAAATTATTGCAGTTTCCATATTTTAAGTATCTGTTCATAGTGTTTTTTAACTTTAACTAATATCTATACAGTACATAAGAACGGTATCAGTCCCAATACCAGTATCGGTGCATCGCTACTTTTCATCTCTATTTTTACTTCCCATGCTTTTTTCATATGTTTGGTTTCTTTACCACCAAATCACGTAAAGAAACTTGAATTACTTCGTTGAAAGTGTGCTATACAAATAAAACTGCCTTCCCTTGGTTTTATTATTCATTCCTCCATCGTTTCATTAATGGATGCTGGGAAAACCGGGTTTAGCACAAGAGAAAAATCACAGATAAAAGCTGAGTCATGTTACAGGAGGACCCCAACCGTTCGTGGAACCAGGGAAGGAAAAAGTCTCCCGTTGTTTCTCCGTGTTCTGCTGCTGCTGGCGCTCCGTGTTGTCGTCGTGTTCGAGATGTTTTTTCATATTTGCTGTGAGGCCGTCTGCGTCACGCCAGGGACATGTGGCTTTCATCAGACGGCTCATCCGGGACCGGCCAGCAGAACACGCCACCCCTGGAGCGCGCCGCGCGTGTTCTCTATAAACACTGCCCAGGAATGTCGGACGTTCATCGTGGATGTTTGCGAGTTTAGTCGTCTGCGCTGATGAAGTCACACATTGATGAAGGAAAAGCTGGGAGGTCTGCTTCAGACCAGAACAGATTCATGGAGGTAACGATGAATCTGATCTTAGCCAGAGGAGTTTGGTGAATCATTAATTAAAGGTGGCCGTTTCTGCCTGTATAAAAAGTTTGTGGCTCAGCTGTAACTTCCTGCTTTTTTTGCAGAATAGAATAATCTTTTAATAGTTTGGTCTTAACAGCAGCCGAAAAATTACAAATATGCAGACATGCGTTTAAACTCACTCCAAAAAGTATTTCAGAGGAGAGAAAATCATTTACATCAGAATGCTCAAAATGCTTGTTGTAACGCAAGGTGATTTTATTTTTATAGCACACTACAGACACAAGGTATGATCACAAAAATGTGAAAAATTAAAACAGAATCTCTATTTTAAAAAAAGCATAAACAAACATTTATAAAAGAAAATGTATGTAAAATTATGAAAGTTAAAAAAATTGTGAAACAAAAATCAATTAAAACATTTAAGAAAACATTCAGTGATTAGAGCAAAAGAGAACATTTATGTACAATTATGAAAATTAAAAACAGAAAACATTTAGCAATTGAATAAAATAAATAATAAGAACAGTTACTCATAAGCGAGTCTAAATAGGTTTTAATTTCAGATTTAAAAGAGTTCAGTGTCTCAGCAGCTCTGCAGTCATCAGGAAGTTTGTTCCAGATATGAGGAGCATAGAAACTAAAAGCTGCTTCTCCATGTTTGGTTCTGGTTCTGATCAGTAAACTATAGATGGAGGACCTGATTGGTCTGGATGGTTTGTACCATGATAGCAGATCTCTAATGTACTCTGGTGCTAAACCATTCAGTGATTTATAAACCAGTAGGAGTATTTAGAAGTCTATTATCTGAGCTACAGGGAGCCAGAGGAAGGACTTTAGAACTGGGGTGATGGGTTCTACTTTCCTGGTTCTAGTGAGAAGAACACGAGCAGCAGCGTTCTGGATCAGCTGCTGCTGTCTGAGTGACTTTTTAGGTAGACCTGTGAAGATACTGTTACGGTAATCATAAACGCATGGATGAGTTTTTCTAGGTTTAATCTTGGAAATGTTCCTCAGGTGATAGAAAGCTGACCATGTTATTGCCTTTATGTGACCCTGATATAAAAGTCGTCTTATTAAAAAGCAGATACCGATAAGTTCCAATATTTTAATAATAATAACGCCAGTATGGGCTGGTAATGACTGGGGGCCAATAATATCGGACATCTGTACGTAAACACGATCCGGTGTCAGTCACTGACGTCACGCCCTCAGACACAAAGGATTGTGGGAAAGATAAAGAGTTATTTGTCTCTGAGAGACGGCGGAGACGCACCCATCCTGCGGCCGACGTGGTCTCTGCGCTATGCGTGCGTCTGGGATGATGTTCTGATTCTGATTAGCTCATTAGCGCTCCCGGTCCCACGAGGCTTCCCGGAACGCCGGGCCCACCGCGCTGGCGTACCGACCCGTCTCTGAGTGACCGGAACGAGGCTTTAAACGAACGGATGCACGCTGCGGGCCCCGGAGCCGCTCGCTTTAAACGCCGGGCCAAGTCTGGAGCGGCAGACATCGTGTGTGTGTGTGTGTGTGCGTGTGTGTCACACATCAGTGGATAATTACAGAGCTCTGGTTGGCCAGAACCATTTTCAGCGTTGCAGGAACGCGTCTCATCGTCACGATGTTCCAGTTGGTGTTTTTTTTTTCCCTTTCTATGTTTGGGAGCTAAAATGGAAACGGGTCTCCCTCCATGAATGATGAACCCATTAATCGGACCGTCTGGACCGGCTGTAGCCTTTAGTCCAGGGAAGCCCACACTTTTTATTACAAGGGCCAAAATCGTCAAGTTGAAAGTTGAAAGATTTTATTTTTGTTGGTTTTACATAAAAAATATTTGAGTGTTATTACCTGCCTAACAATAAATTAAACATAATATTTGAATGAAACAAATAAAGTAGGAATTCTTGTAGAAAAGGGATATTTTAAAAGATTGTAGATTCAAAACAGGGATTTTAAGATTAGCCTCTTTTTTTTTAATCGTTACGTTTTCAAGCAATTTTAAAGCAAACATCTATTTTTTCTCAGCAGGAAAAAAAAACAGGGTTTAGGGCCGTTTTTCTAAAATGTGTTTTATTTTTAGCAAAGTTTGGTTGTGTCTACATCAGCTTTTGCGTTAGTTGTTTAAGCAATGAAATGAAAAAGAAAGCCAAAAAATATGATTGTTAAAAGATGAATAATTTGTTTTGTGCCTTGGATCATTTTCTGATCCCTTTGTCAACGAAAATGATGGTCAAGTCTCAACCTGCATCATTCACTTGGGTTTTGATGCAAATTACAGCATCTTAAATGGTGGTGAAGGACCATGAATGGCCCCTGGGCTGCACTTTGGACACCCCTGCCTCAGTCCGACCTGCATCAGAGGAGCCAAACGTTCTGATTCTGTGTTTTCGGGGCGGTTTGAAGGTCTTACACCCTGCCACAGATATTCTCACGCTCGCGTCCCTCGGCTGAACCTCCAGCAGATCGTCGACGGTTCTAAATCCAGATGCAGAGACAATCCGCCCAGTCGTGTCCTCTGGGAGTTCCTTCCAGATCGCCGTCGTCAGCAGACGTTATGACTGCCTGTTTTGTTCACTGGTCTGCAGCTGGTCGCCTGTAGGTAGGAAGTTTTCACACCCATGGGATGCCTCACAGAACAGGCGGAAATATTTGTCATTTTTCAACAATTTCACTAATAAAAGACTGTTGTTTGACTCTGTAAGTAAGTAAAGCTTTATTTATTTAGCGCCTTTCTAGAAATGATCACAAAGTGCTTTACGACACAAACAAACACAATCAGAAAATCATTTTCAAAAGAAGTAAAAGAAACTTGGAAAAAAAGCTAGACTTCAGCTGCTTTTTAAAAGAAATCTCATTGTCGACGGTTCTCCGACTGATTGGAACCGAGTAGATCTTTAAACCTGCTGTGGATTTACAGCACAGACACACCTTTTCATTCAATGAGTTTTCTTTTTGTTCGTGACTATTTACATTGTAGATTCACACTGAAGGCATCAAAACTATGAATGAACATGTGGAATTATGTACTTAACAAAAAAAGTGTAAAACAACTGAAAATACGCCTTATATATTCTAGTTTCTTCAAAGTAGCCACCTTTTGCTCTGATTACTGCGTTGCAGACACTCTGCATTCTTATGATGAGCTGTAATCACCTGAAATGGTTTTTACTTTACAGGTTGTTGGACCATCAGTCTGGTTGTGCAGAAGTCATGTGGATAAAAAGCTGATAGTCCTTCTGAATAGACTGTTAGAATTTGTATTATGGCAAAAAACAACTAATCAGTAGAGTAAAACGATTGGCCATCATTACTTTAAGAAATGAAGGTCAGACGGTCCGAAAAATTGGGAAAACGTTGAAAGTGTCCCAAGGTGCAGCCACAAAAAGCATCAAGGACGCTGATAGATATGAAAAGTTTAAAGGTTGTTAAACTTGCTGCTTTCTTTTTGTGCAATATTAAATGTATGAATCAGTAACCAGGAAAGCTCTTTATTTTCATGATATTTAGCTTTTATGTTTATTTAAAATATCGTCATCTTGATTTAAGCCATAAGAATCTTTGTGTAGCATTATTTTGGATAAAGAATAGAATATTTTCCAAAAGCGTTTTGCACAATAAAAGTTCTTTAAATGGCATTCTAAATATTTCTAAAGAAAAAATGGAATATCCTGCAATACATATTGTTATTGCAAGTACTTTAGATTAAATCACAATATATATTTCCCAGCCCTACATATAATATTATAGTTAATATTTTAGTAAACAGATCATCCCTCTTGAGAGGGATGCTAATTAATTATTTTTGAGTTGTAATTGTTCTTTAAAGCCGTATTTAGGTTTAATAAATCACCTAAATTCAGATTCAGCTGGAGGCAGAACAAAACCAGAAAATGGCCTCCTGGCTACACTTTAAACACCTGCAGCTTTCAGTGCACACACACACACACACACACATACATAGTGCCATAAATCAGCCTGATTCTGGAAGTAGATGCGGTAATAATGCTGGTTTCAGCTTTTTGGCGGCGCTCCGCTGGTAAATGGACCTTTCTGTCTTTCCGGAAAACCTCCTGAGATGAAAGAGTCCTCCAGGAGCCTCCTTAATGAAATCTGCTGAGTGAAAGCTGAACTCGTACCTGCACACACACACACACACACACACACACACACACAGATAAGCCCTTCTGGGTCAGGAGTCCTGCAGGTACGCTCACACATGCACACACCTGACTGCGGCGCGGCGTGACTTCCCTGCTGTCTGCAACGGGTCAGCGGCCTGCAGCCATGCAAACACAACTACAGACTTCCTGTCTCTCATGTCTGGGGTCTTCATCGCGTTCTTCCTCAGCGTGTCAGGAGACCCAGGGGTCATCAGCAGGGATCGAGTCCCCACTGGGCTTTCCTCTCAAACATCACGCTCTCAAAACCTCAATCATGTGACGCTCCTACTGGGTGTGTGTGTGTGTGTGTGGAGCCACTAATTAACTCTGCTTTAAACGCATCCCATAATTAGCCTTCAGCCTAATTGGCGTAATCACAACTCTGACAACCTCAGCTGTGGAAACGGTTGCCATGACAGCTCAGCCGGCCTCACCAGATATGCTTCCTGCTGCTTCATGTTCGCCTCTCTTTTGGATTGTGAGGCGTCTTTCTCAGAAAACGGGGTTGGGATCGTTTAAGAGCCGCCGGAGATGTTAGAAGCCGGGTCGCCTCCACGTTCAGCCTGTAGCATTCGTGATGGCCGGGTCCGACCTTTCCGAGGGGGTTCCTTCCGATCCGACCCGCTCGTTGACCTCTGCAGCGGAGCGCAGCGCCAGAGGTCACGTCTGCAGGGTCAGAGGTCAAGAGCAGGCAGCAGCGCCGACGCCGGGAAGCTAACGTACGAGTCCCATGATGCCATGGCTCCAGAGCTGCCCCTGTGTGTGTGTGTGTTGGTGTCGTTCCACCGTCTCTAAGCGCTCCCCCAGACCCGTCAGCGCCTGGACCTGTCGCCCAGAACCTCTCAGACAAACTCTGCAACCTTTATGAAGCCTCGTTTGTACGTACCTCTCTGTTTGGACGGAGACGGACCGACACGACGCCATTATCCGTCCGGAGTAGAGCCCCGTTTTCTAACCATCCGTCTCTGTTAACGCCGCGCGTACGCCCGTAGTTAATGCAGCGTTTGGGCACCGCATGTTTTACATTGACAACATAATTTATCTCATTTGTTCTGTTGGAGATTTTGAACACAAGGAGTGGCTGTGCACTGCAAAAACCCACCTCCTTAATACTAGATAAATAAACTTGTCTTAAGTGTAAATTTAATAGAAACAAGTGAAAGTATCTGTCCATGCAGTAAGAACATTTCTAGACCTAAATAAAGCTAAAAATAAGTGAAAATTTCTTATTTTGAGAAAGATTTTTGTTTTAAATGGAATCTGAAAACTATTTTTGCCTCAAATGAATGTAACATACTTACATTTTAGATATACAGACTACATGAGAAAAACATTTACTTAAAATAAGTCGAATCATCTAAAACATGAAACTGGAAGCTAGCTTGTAATACTAGATGGAGATGATAATTTGGCTCGATTTAAGACAATAAATCTGGCCAAAACTGTTGTACTTATTTAACGTTTTATTATATAGATTCTATATTTGCCAAGAACAATTTGGTGGAACATTTACTACAAATACATTTTGATTCTACATGCGATCATGCAATGATTATTTTTTTTCCCCGCCCTCTGTCTTCTGTGACTGCAGTAAAAAAGAACCGGACTGTGAAACTAAAACCAAATGGAGATGTTTGGCGTTTAGTTTCACCCCCACACATAAAAAACCTTCCATCTAACCAAGCTAAATAATATCAAGTATTTTTTTTTGTCTTGTTTTGAGACTTATATACCAAGCAGGAACAGATTATGTTAGATTATTAATCTTAATTTGAGTATATATTTCTATTATTTTTGAGAATTCTTACCAAGAGTAATTGTCTAATTTCATCCGCCTGAGTATTTTTAGGGTTAGGTTAGTCTAAAGCTTCTTAAATTAAGTGAAATAATCTGTCAATGAAATAAACAAATTTGCAATTGGTGAGAATTCTCAAAAATAAGACAAATATATTGAAAACAAGATTAATAATCTAACACAATCTGTATAGTATAGTATATAAATCTCCAAACAAGATAGACCTGGTTAGATGGACAGCTGATTTGTTCTGATGAAGGTTTAGCAACTTTTATCAATCTGACTTCAAATTTTACACAAAGTTTCTCTATAAACTGTATTTAACAGGTGATTTTTTTTTTCTCGCAGAATTAAATCTTAGTGAAAGTAGTCGGTGTTTGATTCCTAAAAGCGACTCCGATTTTGATCTGTAATTATTGCGACGCTTCAGAGAGCCATTATTGATTTTGTCAAACTGTTTTATTGAGGCTGCCTCTAACTGCCGAAGCCGTGCAGCTTGTGGCCGTTCTGTTGTGGTTCTGCGACAGCTAGAACTCCTGAAGTGCTGCGGTTCTGGGCGATAACTCATGCTGGGGTCGTGCAACAGCAGTAAACAGGAATAAATGTTTTAATGAGAGCTGCAGGCCTGTTAGAAGCGTCCATGCGACGTTTCTCTGCTGCAGCTCCTCCGACTCCCAGAAACTCCTCACACCTGACGGTTGTTTCTGATCCCAAGTGTCACCGTTGGTTTTCCATCCTGCAGACATCCAATAATAGCACCAACCTCTGCTGCTCCTGGATAATATGTCTCCTTCTGGCTTTTCTTCCCTGTTCTTCTGCTCTTTCTTTCTTCTGGTGGACAGTCATACGATCTGGCAACTAGACTTCTGTTCTCTTCATGTAAGCGATGCTGTATTTCTGCCCTAACTGGACGTCTGTCTTCTGTTTGTCGTCTCCTCCGCGTTCCTCAGAGTGAAGCGCTCCTTCTGCATCAGAATCACGTTTAAAGCTTTAAAGTTTAACGACGGAAACAAAACTACCTGCCCACCTGTTCTCTTGTGTTATTTCCATTCTGTGGAAAATCGTTTGTCACGCATTTTTTTTTTGCACAAACCTTCTGCAGCTTGTCCGGTGCTGCTCGCCATCAGAACCTCCTGCGGCTGCGTTTTAGCTCACTGGCATAACAGAGGTTTTGCTCCCGGTTCTGGTGATTACACTGAACCGGACCCTGGACCCCGACCAGAACTTCAGCAGCACGGTGGGACGGATCCAGCTCCGACGGTTCTGGCTCAGAGCGCATACGGCGGGGTGTTCACGTCGCTGGTTCTGTGTTAAAGCTACAGTTATAGCCAGGTGTAGCTGAGCTGCAGCGCTCCTCCAGTGCATCCTCAGTGGATGAAGCAGCGTTATCACAGCTACTTCCTCCCTGCAGCTGTTAGACTCTACAACAAACATAAACATAATAAAAAACAAAAAATAATAAGTAAACCCCTCTTAGAATCCCTAAATTTACCATTTCTGCTGCGGTTATTTCCACATTTCTTTTTTTTACTGCTTATGTTCTTTTAACTTCTTGTAAATAATGTTTACTTACAACACTGAAAATGCACATTCTGTAAATATTGTCAGGGTTTAAATCATCCAACTCAGCTGCACATCCAAACCTGAGTATGCCACTTTTGTCATTTTTGTCCCTAATGTACGTGCATTATTCTTAATTCTGTTTTTTAGTACTTTTTATACTTTCCTGTGTGAATCTAAATACTTCTACTGCCTGTCCTTTTGCTGCTTGTGGGACAATAAAAGATTATTCTATTCTATTTGCATCAAATAAGGTTTTACTGAAGTAAACGTAACGCTTAAGCCTAGTTTATACTTCTCCGTCTACGTCGGAGCCCCATTTTCTAACTATCCGTCTCTGTTATCGTAGACTGGATGCCTGTGATTGGTTAGCTCAAGAACATCCAGAGATCGCTTCACCAGTAGGGGGCTCTATAGTCGCTGTAATCAGTAGTCAATGCAGCGTTTGGCCACAAGAGGCTTTATATTGAAAGGATAATTGATCTAATCTGTTGATTTGGTGATTTTGAACACAAGGAGGTGCAGAGAAACAACAAATCGTATTTTATGACCTGCACTTCTAGTAAAAAGCTTTCAAGCTCAATCGAACTGTAATTTCTGTCGTCCATTGCTCGTTAAGGGGGAAATGTGTTCACAAGTTGAAGGAAATAAACTCCAGTTAACCAGAAACGACGCTGAAATGATAGGCTGACCTGCCATAAAAAGTTAGCACCCCCTGCTGTCCCGGTCGGGAATCGCTTTGCATCAACGGAGAAGCTTTAAACGTAAAACGTCTGACGTTTGCATCCCTGCAGGAAACCAGGAACGTGTTGCAGCTGCTGATGTTTCTCTTTGGAGAGAGATGGTGAGAAGGTCTGAAACTGGTAGTTAAAGGTCACTGGTGCTTTTCCAGTAAAGGGGGGGGGGGCGGGGCTTAGCAGGATTTACCCAGATTTCAGTTAGAAATTTAGAATGAAATGAGCAGCAAAATGTGACTGTTACACAGCCCGGGGGGGACTTTATGCCTCATATGAGCGCCTACTAATGTTCTCTGTGTGTGTGTGTGTGTGTGTGTGTGTGTGTGTGTGTGTGTGTGTGTTTGTGTGAGCTGTCAGGATGTTGGTTAGTGGAGGATTGTTTATGAATGTGGGATAAGAAGAGAACAAAACAAGAAAATAAAACTGCCTTTGCGATTATGTATGTGTGTGTGATTGTGTATGTGTGTGTGATTGTGTTTGTGTGTGTGACTGTATGTGACTGTGTGTGTGTGATTGTGTTTTCTGGCACCTCACCACCGGCCCAGATGGAGAGAGTTTTCTGTCTCTCCTCTTTCTGCTGCTCATTCTCCGTCTTCAGGGTCTCTAATCATAGTTTTCCTTCCACTGTAAATAAACTGGTTGGGAAATCTGCACACACACACGCAGGCGCACACACACACATACGCATGCACACACATCGTGGACTTCCCTCTAACTCCCCACCATCAGATCGACACACACACACACTCTTACTGGCCGAAACCGCAGGGAGGAGCCGATCGCCGCAGTTTCCCATCTTTAGCATCCGTTAAGGTCAAACTGCACACACACACTAACACACACAGTTACACAATTAATTTCACAATTCAACTGGATTTTAAAATCTATTTTTTGCATCTCTTTTTTTTTTATAGAAGCATCCAAACTCATTTCTTGTCTTTTATTTATGTGAAACCACAAATCAAACCGACGTATGTCCAAAATATGCTTCATAATCATATCAATGTCATTTTATTCCATGAAAGCTACGGGTAATGTGTGTAATTCCGTGAAAGAGGAAACCTGAACCAATCTTGAAACACTTTATTAATATTTAATTTGTTTCAGCTCTGTGTGGTTTGAAAGAATCATTAGATAAACTTCAGATACTAAGGCAGTATTCTTACAAAGCCACATCACTGCTGGCTGATGTTTCCGTTGGTCCGACCCTTAAATATGTCCAGGCAGCAGGCCTATTTTTATTATTATTATTATTATTATTATTAATGCAACAATACCGATACTGGTATCAGGGCCAATGCCGTTCTAATGTAACTTCTTTTTTCCTCTCCACTGTCGCTTCATGCTTGCTCAGTGAGGGATTGCTGAGAATTACACGACGCAATCTTCTGTGGTTCTGTAATTTCTACACTTAACATTGTATTATAATAACTCTTTTTGTAAAGTGCCTTGAGATGACATCTGTTGTGAAACGGCGCTATAGAAATAAACTGAATTGAATTGAATGTAACTCGTTAAAGTTAACAGATACCATGAACCGATACTGGAAATGTTAGAACTCTGCAATAATTGCATCCCTAATTATGATTTTTTTATTATTATTATGAAAAATAATCAGTGTTGTACACTTTTGAATTGCCGTCGATTTGGTACGTTCGGAATCAAAAGCTGAATCGGATCTCTACCTTCTCTAACAAATAGATGCATGTTTGGCTGTAAAGATAAATTGTGTTTTTTTTTCAAATGTCCTCGTGTTCCAGGAGGCCCACAGCATCACGCATCCTCTCCCGTACCTAACATGGGCAGCTTATCCACTTCCCCATCCTCAGTCTGACAGCGGAAGACGCTAAAGAGTTTGTTGCTGAAAAGGTCGACCCGAGTCGGTTTGTCGATGTCAGGACCAATGGCTTATATCAGGTTTGCAGGCCTGATGGAGACGTAACGAACATTTCCAAGACAGTTAGAAGGCAAAATCCCCTGATATATAACCGCTTTAACATCTGAAAACTGGGAGAGGTTCATAGAGAAACTTAAAATCTCAATTGATGGCGAAATAGAAGTTATTATAAGTCCCTTTTAGATATAAGAAAGACATTTTTCGCCGGTGTCCTGAATACAAATCCACTGGGAAAACATTTATCACTATTCCTAAAGCCCGACCCTTCACTCATAAAAAGTTTACGGCTTTCAAAAGTCCGGAGACCTGAGATTATGGTGATTAAAGGGGAAGACTGGGAAGATCTTTGCGAAACAGAAAGCCGTGTTGGTGCTGAAAGTGGAGGTCAGAGGAGCAGAAACAGCGTGATTCGTATCACCTGTTGGGGATTGGAAAGAAGAATGACTGCAAAGCTGCTACGTCCTCATTCATCATCGTCCTTATTTATTTATGGAAATATACTCGCTGTTGTACAAGTTGTCCTGTGACAACATTAGTAATTCAGTGGCGTCTGGTCTCAGGCAAAAAAACGAATATCACTGCTTACACAGTTTTTTTTTATCCAGTCTCGGATAATGATTAAACTATAAGCAGGTATCAGGATTTCCAGCTGCTGCTACAGCGTGAATAATCAGGTACTGATTGCGGTTTGGGACGTCTGTGTCAGAACGCAAAAACAATACAACGCAGCGGATTTTAAAATACGCAAAAGTCATGTTTTAGTAAATAAATCTCTAAATTACAAATACGTCACCACACTTTAAAATAAATCACCCCTGGGGTTCTAACGGTAAAAATCTTTGGTTCTGGGTTCTTCTGTCTACAAAAATAAATAAAAACATGATTTTTTTTTCTTTTTGTTATCTGTAAACAAGGAATTGTTTACAATTTCTGAAATTATTTGGAATTGTTTTGTCTGAAACATAAAGTATAGAACTGATTTAGTGTGATTGTTTACCATGAATAAAGTAGCAGAACCAGCGTCTGCAGGAATGGATCCTTCAGCACCAGAACCACCTGGAGACGGTGGACGTTTAGTAGCAGGTGTTATTCAGATTCTTCAGATATCTGAGAATAAAACCAGTTTAGAGATGCCTAGATGCGCCCGAATGCACCATGAGAGCCGCTCCAGCGGGTCGGAGGGATCATCCGGACGTTAGCGGTATCAGCAGAACCGAGAGAACGTAGCTTACAAACGGTGTCACCGTTTAAACTGCCCTCCAGAATGATGCATTTAGCACTTTGGTTCCACTCACAAACAAATTTGGATGAGTTCGGTACATGAGGTACCATACAGGTGGTACCGGGTACTTACGGCAGGGAGTATAGTGGTTGTCATGGCGATCTGATGCTGCCTAGGAGATGTTTCTCGTCTCCGAGTGGCAGACGACCAGCTCCCAGACCGTATTGCTTCTTAGTTCTTCCCCAGATGGACTGAAAGTCGTTTATCATTGATAAGAACCTTTTAGAAACTCTGATTTGTTTCAAACGTGATGTAAAAATTCATTTATTCTACAGAAATTGTTCTTTCTGTCACTGTAAGGCCTCCCTGTTAAAATAATTGATTTTCTTGATTAAACAAACGTCTCTTCCATTTAACGGCGTCCTTTTGGCGAGCTCAAAGCTGTTTTTGGTCTGAAAACGACTAAAGCAAAGCAATTAGAGAGTTTTCGAGCTGCTGTGATTGTAGGCAGCCTAACCGGGACGTTTTTGATGAATGCAGCAGAGAAAAATTGCTTCCAGTTTTGAGCGAGCGAAGCAGAACAAAGTGTTTCTGCTGCAGGTTGCCCATTAAAGCTGCCTGCTTTTAGAACTAATGGACATAATTGGAGCGAGTCGGATCTTTGACTCTGCTAATCATAATGGATTTGACTCTCTGACGTCTCTGACAGCACGTTTCTCTGCTGCTGAACCAGGTTCCTCTCTGCGTACAGATATTTGCTCTCTCAGGTCCTGGGAAAAGAAAACTTAGGACCGCTCCTCGTCTCAAAGGAGAAAATATGGACATTGTCTCTCTCCGTCTGTCCAACTCTGTCTAAATATTGAGTCTCTGTAGGAATGTCTCATTCCCAGGTTTGTTTAAAAGCTTTCCACCCTGTGTACACACTCTGCTTTTAATTGAACTCTGTGGACTCCGTCATTCGTCCATCTATGGACAGCTGTCTGACTTGGACAGAGCTGAGGAGAAGCGTTTCCTGTGAGAATCAGGGGCTAACAGGGACTTTACACGACATTACGATACTGTGAAGAGCCAAACAGCAACTGCTTGGTGTCAGACCCGGCGTCCCGTTGGTGGTATATTACATACATCCAGGTTAAATCTGCACCTTTTCATATTCATATTCATACAGTATTAATTATCCTTTGAATGTTGAGATTCTTGAGACGCCGATGATGTACGACAATCAATGATGACAATCGTAGACACAGCTAACGCTTTAATCATGCGACTCGGACACAAAAATAATAGGCAGCTAACCGTTCAAAGCATCAATATAATTGATAGAATAAAAAGAAAAATGGCATTTTAATGTAACAAGAGTATGGTTAAAGCGGCAGTCCAGAGAAAACGTTTATGCATCAAAGTTTTATAAGTCTTTGAACTGATAGTGGGGTTCAATAATATGTTAAAAGGCTAGAACGCCATGACAATTGTTCATCTGAAATCCCGCCTTCCTCCCATTGACCCCATGAGCAGCCTAAAGCTTGGTTTATGCTTGCCGCGTCCGCGGGGTCCGCACGGCTCCGCACGGCTCCATGCGGTCAAATTACGTCTCCTCCCGCCCCAAAATATCCGCACCGCGCACCTAGGAAAATTTGTAACTACGTGGACGGTCCCGTGCGGAAAAACATGGCGGACTGGCAAGAGCTCATATTGCCGGAGGTTCGAAAATATGATTCGGCCGATAGAGATCACTGTGATCAACTGTGTTTTAATGGACGAGAGGACAGTCTCCTTTTTCGTCTTTTTTCCTAAGTAAACAGCATAAAAGTTCTGCTTTGTTTAAGCTCACGGGTGTCGGCATCTTGTAAACAACAGTGATTTCTTCTTCTACTATGGTGTAGTGTTGTATGCATGCCGTAGAGCCCTACGCCGCCCCCTACAGTCGTCAAGAATATTGGCTCTCAGCAGGGACAAGCTGCAGAAAGTATAAACGCTGCTAGAAGGCGTCTCGGCCGGTTCCGCACGTCTCGTTTCCGCGCGGAATGTTCATGCGTCAAGCATAAACCAAGCTTTAGTCTCCTCCCCTTCCTGTAGGGATCCAAACGCTTAGTTTATGCTTCTCCGTTTTGACGCAACACCATTATCCATCAACGCAAGGACTCTCTGTCACCTACGCAAGAACACACGGAGTAGAGCCCCATTTTCTAACCATTCGTCAAAGTAGAGTGTATGTATTTGATTGGTGAGTTTCAGTAACAGCAGGAGGTCATTTCACCAGTAGGGGGCTCTGTAGTCGCTGTAATCAGTAGTTAATGCAGCGTTTGGCCACTAGACCACTACTCATCTCTGAAATGTCCGTAACAAAACACAACCGGGTGATTCTGTGTAGCACTAGCTGCTTTCCTTTTTGACACACTGTGACAACAAAGGTCCACACAGGGGAAAGGGCCTTGAGAATCGGATTACAAAAATCTCTCTTTACCTAAAATATTCCGGACAGCAGCTTTAATGCAGTCCAGTTAAATAGTCCACAACATTTCGTTAGTCCAGATCTTAATCTACCGTTAGTACCTTCTTAATTCCTCTAAGTTTAAATTTACATCCTAACTACTATTGTTAGCTGACAAACAACAAATTGGTGCATTACTGCCACCTGCTGGTATGGAGTGAGGACCAGAGAGTAGCACGTGGTTTACTTTACTTAATTGAACTCCATTGTGGTATAAAACCATATCAAAGCGTCTTCTGCTTCTAAAATTCCGGATTAACAGCCTACAGCACCCTCTGCTGGTTGTTTTCAGTTAATACATTTCATGTTTGCAGCTTAATTTACACGGACGTAATGTAATGTGTTTTACGTCTCGTTTCCGCGCGGAATGTTCATGCGGCAAGCATAAACCAAGCTTTACTCAGGGACATTGGATTATTGGTTCGTAACGTTATGTAAATATCAAAATAAAAGCACTTCTTGCTACGTTCACCCAGAAGTTTAACCTGCATTAACTTCTTCCCCTTCAGTCTCATTCATCTTGCATAATTTCTCCCTGAAATCTGAACAAACAGTTCAGGACTCCTGACCAGTTAGAGGTGGACGGGACGTTTTTTTTCAGACATTTCAGACTCGACTCTGAAAGACCTGAGTGGAGACAAACACAAGCAGGGAATGTGGAAGCATTCCTTCAGACAAAGCAGCTGGCATTCTGACTGTGATGTTTATGGCTGGAGGACGCTGGAGGCCGGTTTAATCTGCTCCTGCAGTGGGGAAAACAAGTATTCTATTCACTGCTGATTTTTGAAGTTCTCCCACTTCCAAAGCATGTAGAGGTCTGTAATTTGTATCAAAGTCCCTCGTCAACTCTGAGGGACAGAATCTTAAACAAAAATGCATAAAATCACAGTGGATGATTTTTAGATAATTAACCAAACTCCCTGCTGTAGTGTGTGGAAACCTGGTCAAGAACCACAGGAAATGTTTGACCTCCTTACGCTTCTGTACGAAATATTAACACTGATTTTCTCATGTGTTCAAATGCTTATGTGCAGCAATAAAAAACAAAGGAGAACCATACAATGGGTTCTTCTTTTAATGCTACATCTGGCAGTGGAAATGCAGCTACAGTGTGAATCTCAGACCCCTCCATAATTTCTAACTTGCAAAATCGCAGCGTGTTCTTTACTGTATCTACTAAAGGCTTTTATTGTGAAGGCTTGGAGGAAGTTATGTCTCGCTGACCTGTTTGGGTTTATGCTGACTGAGCGTCTGCTGGACGCAGTGAGAACAGGAACACGGCGGATGCTTGAGACATGGAACCCGTCTGCGGCGGCGGCGCCTGTAGCGATCAGCGTCTAAAACGTTAACCATTAACCCCAGTAATGGTTTCCTCTGTGGTTCCACCGTCACCATCAGTTCGGTCGACCCGTTAACTGTCTGAAACGATCTGTTCTCTGGCTGCATCTGGAAATATTCTGCTTTCTTTGGGTTTCTATCAACTGGTTTTTGCTCCCTGTGTTCAGACGTGTGTGTGTCTCTGTGTGCAGCCAATTACCAAAAAGTAGTTTATTCGGTGAACCTGAGTATAGAATAGTATATTTCCCCAAGTATACTTTTTTCTGTAAGTACACTGATACTAATATACTAGCAGATTAATAAAAAGTAGACTTCTTTGTACTAAATTAAATAATAAAATAAATTGATAAAAGTACACTTTTAAGTACACTTAAAGTCAAGTTCCAGATATGATGTTAGTTTACTTGTAATAAACTTTAAGTGTACTTTTAGTTAATGAAAGTACACTTGAATGTATACTGAAAGTAATACTCTAGGTACAATATTAGTTTACAGTAAACTTCTTGTGCCTATTTTAGTTTACAAAAAGTACACTGTGAAGTATACTTTTAGGTTTGACACGGCGACTGGTGCTGAGACTCGAACCAGCAACCCTCTGATTACAAGCTGAACTCCTAACTCCTGAGTCGCCCCAGAAGTCATAAGCCTTCTACATTTTCAAAGCTAATAAAAAAAAATGTGATGGAAATAGATTTGGGTATTTTATTTCCAGTAAAATGTAACCTCAGTCTCCAACCCAAAAGTCGTACATGAATTTATTCTTTAACTTTACCCATTTTAAACTAAAAGAGCATATTTAAGCAATATTACAGTCGAGGTTGTGATGTTTTGCTGAATATCAGCACAAGGTGCTTTTGTACAACAGTTCTACAAGCTCGTTTAATTTTTCAACAATAATAATCGACAGTAGATTATGATTTGTTTGTATATTCAATCATTTATTTGGCTCCGCCGATACAACTAGTTCCAACTGGAAGGGAGACGAGGCTGTTGCCAGGCAAAACGAACATTTCCTACACGAAAAGGTTTCAAACACGAACAGTACGTTCACACCGCACGCTTTGTCTGCGTTAAAAAAACGCTCACAAACTTACTACTCTGAAGCCGTAGACAATAATATCCATGGTGTGACGCCATTTTTAAGACTGCAGCTAGCTAAACACGGGTGTTTTAATGAGACACTCTGATTGGTCGACGTCGGGCGACGTCACTACAGTGAGACGCTCTGATTGGTCGACGTCGGGCGACGTCACTAAAGTGAGACGCTCCGGTTGGTTGGCGCTCAGCACAAAAGAGGTAGAAGTTCAGCTAGCTTAGCCTCTGTGTTGCTAGATTTTGCCGCTTTGAATCTTGTAAAGCAGCAAACGTTTTAACAGGGTCCGAAATTAAAATTATGAGTCACAGTCCAATATGTCCAGTAGATTAAAAATATTTACTGGCCAGGCATATGTTTTACGAGCCGAGATTCTAGATATACTAAAAAACATTATTCCATTATATGATACTATGCTGAAGCCAAACATAGAGTGACAACTTCAGAAATTGTTAGTAAGAAAAACAACATTTTGTTCAGTTCTGTTTTTTTAAAGAAATATTTTAGAAATATATTTTTGAATAACAAAAAATAAATGTTCGAATTTTAAATTATGTATTTATTTGACATTACAGTCCATAGCAATAACGTAGCTAAGTTAAAAAGTTGCGATGTTTTTATTTGTGATTTTCTATTACATATTCACATAAACCTTAGTACAAATAAAATTACTTTAGATGTCATTTTATCTTATAAAAATGTTAATCTTTCCTTTTATTTTAGTGCTACAGCCCCAGACCCACCCTGGGCCCTTTTAGCCCCTCTAATTAACCTCCTAGATACGCCCCTAATAAGAATGATTTTTTCTTACTTTGGTCACAGCGGGTTATTAAAAGTCTGTTGATTATCAGCTGCCCTCTCAGATCCACTGCAGAAGTTACCATCGTAAAGTCGGAATAAAAGGAAACAAGAGTTGAGGTCGGATGAAACCGTTTTTAATCCTAAATAACTCAGAGGAATAAACAAGTAAATGAAAATGCAGCTTCTTTCAGTTAGATTGTTCTAAAACCTTTCGGCTCGTTGCTGCCTCACTAAATTACAGCAGTTTTTTTTTCCGGACAGGAGTAACGTACGTGAACTATTTTGGATTCAAACCCTGAATTTCGCCAACAGGTGAAGAATTTTCATGTACGGAACGAGGAAACTTACATATGTTGACGGTTTAGTGTCACGTACGTTTGTGTAACTCACACGCAGACAGCAGAAGATCGTCACGGAAATCCTTAGAAACGAGGATTAATATACGTAACTAATTTGGTTCAAGCATTTATGGTTCATTCACACCGCAGGCTTTGTCAGCGTCAGGCAAAGATCACAAAGCATCTAGTTTGAGGCTTCTATGTTGAGGCTAGCAAAGTCTGCCACTTCTGAGCGTTGGCGGGGCTTCTTCTGTTGCTGTACGTTCTGAACTATGGCGGATAGTATTGAGGGTGTGGCTTGGCTTTATTTGCTAAATAAAGCTAGACAACGTCTAGGATCCACCGTATTCTACGGATGCGTTCTGAGTTTGGGGAGTTTAACCATTTGCTCCAGGAGCTACGTATGGATGAGGTTCGCTTTCAGCGCTACTTCCGTCTTTCCTGCGCCCAATTTTACGACCTCCTGCTAAAATCTCCTACCACGACACTAACAACAGGTTCTCTATTCCTCCCGAAGAGCGCCTGTCCATCTGTCTTCTGTAGGTGTTATGATTTTTTAAATCTGCGTTTTCTAGACTTAAAATGTAGGTTTTTCCTGCTCCCGCTTAATTCAAAATACATGTAGTGACATCGCTACAATGATAAGCTCTGATTGGTTAACGCGCCGCTTCAGAGCCGTCAGCACCGTAAAAAGTTCATTTGGCTGAACTTCTGCGCTGCTGGCTTTATGAGCTTTGAAGCTTGAAAAGTTGACGTAGCCAAAGCTCACAAAGCGCCGCAGAGACTGAGACGCTCCTCCAACGGCCTCCGCCGTAGACTTAACATGTAATCTAGACGTTGCTGACGCTGACAAAGCCTGCGGTGTGAATGAACCATTACTCGCCATGTGGCAGATAGCGCTCCAAATTTAACTCGCCAAACTGAAACATTTTCTCACATTTGGCGAGTGGCGTTAATTTCATTCCCTGGGTTTGAAAACTTTCCAATGCCGAAGCACACAAAGCACCGCGCAGACTGACGAACTCGACCATAAATGAACATGTAATCGTGACGTTTTGGGCGGTGTGAACGCACCATTAATGCCTGTGCAGCGGAGTGATATTCTCTGTAAAAAGTCGCAGTGCTGTTGTACTGTAATATCAGCGCTTATGGAATGTCTCATGTCCAATCCGAACTAACCGTTTTATTATTTCGGTTTGCACTTAATATATTTGAAGACATGCTTTATACCACTTAAGTAAGTCAGTCAAATGTTTACAGTAAACTGACGGTATACTCTCTTATTTTTAGTTTTTAGGTTAGTAGACTTGAAGCATGCTAGGATAAACTACATTTCTGGTAAGGGGCAGCTGAGTTGGCAGGGCCCGCTCTGAATGGCAGACCCTCTTTAATCCCCTCTAAAGAGCGACGAAAGCCCGACTGCCGAGCGGCTGGGAAAACGACGTGCCTCCTTTTCTGCGGCTCGTCTTTTCTCTCTCTCTCCGTGTTTGGTTTGCAGCAGCGCCGCAAGCTGCCGCCGCCTCAACTTTTAATGAGCAGCCATGGAAAGCGGCTTTCCTTTCACCGAGCGCCTCCTAAATACACTCTCAGCGCTGTTTCTCACCTCTCCTCACCCCGTCTCCCTCCTCTCCCTCTCCTCACCTCGCTCATTGTCTCCTCCTGTCCTCATTGTCCTCATGGCCCCCTGAAAGCTTTACCCTGTTTACCCGCTTAGTTTCCTAATCTCAGAACAAACTACTCCTGCAAATGACTTTCTCACCATCCTCCACGGAGGGGGGCAGACGCAGCAGCCGCAGATCTGGTGGAGACGTGTCTTCAGGTGGAGCAGCTGGGTGGAGCTCAGTCATGCATGTCCCACTGAAGGAGCTAAAGGCTCTGACCTCAGGTGCCCTGCAGGTGTGTGCTCCTGCGTAACTGGGGGGTAGGAATGGTTACTGCTAGCGCACACACACAGGATGTGCATGGGAAATCCTCACCGGCAGCATTCCTGGCTGGTTTTACTGGGGGAGGAAGCAGAGATAGCAGACAAAGAGCGCGACTGTAGAGCACAACGTTGAAGAGAAAGGAAGATATTGTTTTGCTCCGAGAGCGATCCTCTTTAGCTTTCTCTATGATCATTTATTTTATTGTAATGTGAGCCACTTCCTGCTCTTCATATGAATTTTTCTTGCTTGCGGAAAGGAGGAAAGATGTGGTCCAATATGACGCAGGAAAGCATCAAAGTTGGCATCAGAGAAACTCTGGGAGGTTCTGGTTCCATTTCAAAGCACCGTTAGGTTCTAGAATATCACCCTTCGCCGGGTCTGCCTACATTGGGGCGAAAAAGTATTAAATCAGCCACCAATTGTGCATGAGAGGCTTCTAATTTTCATCACATTTATACCAAAACCATGAGAGATAAAATGAAGGGGGAAAAAATGCAGAAAATCATATTGTCTGATTTTAAAGAATTTATTTGCGAAACTGTGGAAAATATGTATTTGGTCAATAACAAAATAACTCTTGGTTATAACTCCCAGAGGTCAAAGGTCACCTGTAGGTCTCCAGCAGGTTTCCACTGCTATTTTGGCCCATTCCTCCATGTTTTGGGACTTTCTATGGGGCTGAGATCTGCAGACTGGCTCGGCCAATCGGGAAGCCCCTCCCCTTTGGTTACCATGGCGACGTGTTTGGGATCATCGTCATCCAGAACGACCCAGCCACGTTTCATCTTCAGCGATCTCACTGATGCCACCATACATGGCCCCATTCATTCTT
>JAPXFQ010002616.1:115000-193745 GCA_028564705.1 Apricaphanius iberus
ATGGATGGTTGGATGGTTGGATGGATGGATGGTTGGATGGATGGATGGATGGATGGATGATGGTGGGATGGATGGTTAGATGGATGGATGGATGGATGGTTTGGATAGATGGATGGATGGATGATGGATGGATGGATGGATGGATGGATGGATAGATGGATGGATGGATGATGGATGGATGTATGGATGGATGGATTGATGGATGGATGGATGGATGGTTGGATGGATGGATGGATGGATGGATGGATGGTTGGATGGATGGTTGGATGGATGGTTGGATGGATGGATGGATGGATGGATGGATGAATGGATGGTTGGATGGATGGATGGATGGATGGATGGATGAATGGATGGTTGGATGGATGGTTGGATGGATGGATGGAGGATGGATGGATGGAAGGATTGATGGTGGTTGGTTGGATGGATGGTTGGATGGATGATTGGATGGTTGGATGGATGGATGGAGGTTGGATGAATGGATGGATGGTTGGATGGATGGATGGGTGGATGGATGGATGGATGGATGGTTTGTTGGATGGATGGTTGGATGGATGGATGGATGGTTAGATGGATGGATGGATGGTTGGATGGATGGTTGGATGGTTGGTTGGATGGTTGGATGGATGGTTGGATGGATGGATGAATGGATGGATGGATGGTTGGTTGGATGGATGGTTGGATGGATGGATGGTTGGTTGGATGGATGGATGGTTGGATGGATGGATGGATGGTTGGATGGTTGGTTGGATGGATGGATGGTTGGATGGATGGATGGATGGTTGGATGGATGGTTGGTGGATGGATGGATGGGTGGGTGGTTGGATGGATGGATGGATTGGTGGATGGATGGATGGATGGATTATTGGTTGGATGGATGAATGGTTGGATGGATGGATGGATGGATGGATGATGGATGGTTGGATGGATGGATGGTGGATGGATGGTTGGATGGATGGATGGATGGATGGATGATGATAGTTGGATGGTTGGATGGATGGGATGGTTGGATGTGATGGGATGGATGGGATGGTTGGGATGGATGGGTGATTGGGATAGATAGATGGATGGATGGGTGGTTGGATGGATGGATGGATGGATGGATGATAGATAGATGGATGGTTGGATGGATGGATGGATGGATGGATGGATGGATGGATGATAGATAGATAGATGGTTGGATGGGTGGTTGGATGGATGGATGGATGGATGGATGATAGATAGATGGATGGATGGATGGATGGATGGATGGATGGATGGATAGATAGATGGATGTTTGGTTGGATGGATGGATGGATGGATGGATGAATACAACGAACTGATACATAAAATGTAGAACTTCAATAATTTCAGCCAATGTTTCTTTTTCAATAGAAATTTTAGTTCTGTGGTAATTTTTGATCAACATTTTATTGTTTTATCTAATTCAGTATCATCTGTTGTAACAAGCAGAGAAGAAAATAAAACCCTCCTGATCTCCCCATTCATTGCTTTTTTGTGTGTGTGGTAGAGATATTGGTATTGGTACTCCAATCCAAGTATCGTTTTTAAAAAAGCGGCATCGTTGCTTAATACTTTTAGTTGTTTTCCAGCAACAGGATGTGATTCTGGATGCTAAAATCTGTGTCTCTGCAGGCGTTTAAAACCTTCGCTAACAGGATGGAGATTTGTTATTGGACGGGATTAGTGTTTACTGCATCAAACACACACTCACAAACAATATGGCAAAGCTTAAAATATGGACTCCTGTAGACGGCTGTAAGTTAAGACCTAATGGAGGTTGGTTTGTAATTAAAGTTGTTATAAATCAGCTTCCCAGTTAATGAGATTTGTTGAAAGTGACAGTTTAACCTGCTCTGATGTCACCGTGATGACCCCCTGTTACCGTGGCGCCCGGGGCCGTCTCGCGGGGATGTTCTGTTGCCAGGTGGATGTTTGAAGCCCATAATAAGAGCCTGCCACAGCTGCCACCCACTGGGTCGGTTTTAGCCATCTTTCTTGTTAAATTGCTTTTATTCCTTCCTGTGCTCAGAGTCGGGCTCTCAGGCCAACTGGGACAGCTGCAGTCCTTTTAACAATGCCAGGGATTACTGTAATATGGTTCCTGTCTTATTGTAGGATGATTTAATCCACCTGCTACTGAGTCTCTTGAGGAGCTTTTTGAAGTTACTGCCAGAAAACGTTTTTCAAAACATCTCCTTATGTTGGAGGTCTTTTTTCCTAATACGATTTATTTCTGGGTAAAAATTGTACAGTCAAAGACCAATATATTTGTCTTTAACTTCTAAATATTTGGAAACCTTGATTGCAGTAATGTCAGACGACCTTAAACGGTTTGTTTTTCAATATCTCAGGACCAAGATCCTGTAGCAAGAATGCTAGAACAGCCTTCAGGTCACAAAGTTTTTAGTTTTTATATAATAACCGTAAAACATGATAATGTTGTTTGTCAGGAGAGGACTGTCTGATCCACAAATACAAAGTAAGATTAGAAGCGGCGCTGAACAAACGTCTGCAATTTCCTTCCCACCGGCTCGGTTAAGGGGAACCACTCCAACATATTCCTGTTCATCAAGTGGATTTAATAAAAACTGAAGGATCCAACCTGCTGATGTCAGAACAAAGTCCCCCCCCCCCCACCTCCAAAACCAAACCCCCTAAATCTGCATTTTTCTTTTTCTTATAACCCTGGATTTAGGAGGATGTAGGCCCTTAGGGGTCAGCAAAGGAGCTCATATTTGTATCTTTATTTCTTGATAGGGGGGGGGGGGGGGGGTGTATATGTATTGGAGTAAAATTCCAAATGGGCGTAAATATACATATAAGAATTATAAGAATTATGGATTTGCAATATATGTTGATGTTTTTTCCATAAATCTAGCACTGAACATGTAAGAAGGAACGTCACTGAAAAGAAAAAAATAACGTAGCAGCCATTAAACATGTTGAAACCAACATGGGCTGCGATGATGAATCCAGGAGAGGATGCTTTAAGTGCATGTGATTATACATAACAGACATTGTTTGATATCTCGGCCTCTGCTGATTGGGCTTTTGCACACGTTACATATCATATATGTAAAATATTTCCACTCAGAACTCGAGCAAGTTTTTGTTTTTTGCCAGGTGGAGGACCAAGAGATGGCTCAGCAGCAGACACGCTCTTTTCTATTTGGTTGCCCAAATCCATGTGGGGAGTTTCTGCCGAGTTAATGAGTAACGGGAAGCAATGCTAAGGTCAACTAGCCTATAGCCGACACCTTGAGTGACTTGAACATACCAAATACATCCCACAAGTCCAAACAACTTGACACAACTAGACAAGCCTTGTTTTAACGTTTTTAACTGAACGTTAACGTTCTGTCAACAGCCTCTTGTCTAAATTACCAAGCTAACAGAGCTACATAAACAGAGCGAACTTGAGAGCACGTGACTGCAGACGTTAATACTAATATCGGCGTAATGGAATTATCGGCTCATAAGACTTCCCGAAACCCAGATAAGGTACAATAAGCTATTCGACAAAAATAGTCATGCAGTTGAATCTTCTTTTGCTCTGCTGAGCCTTTTCCGTTCGTGTGCCGAGCAGCTCTGTCAGTCATCTGTTACTTCCAACCCCCCCAACTACTAAGCGTCACTAACTCACTCACCTGCAGTCTCATCAGGAAACACACTATTTGTAGTTCCCATATACAAATGTTACAAAGTACTTTTTTGAAATTAGTATTCGTAAAAAGTATTCGTATATACCTTACTGACAATTTCGGATAAACCAAGATCAACCGTCAGCTAAATAAATAAGAAAGATAGTATGTTCCGGTTAGGGCTGCCACAAATGATTACTTTGATATTCGACTAATCACTAATTATTTTGCCGATTAGTCGACTAATTGGATCAGGTGTAAAACGCGTGTTATTGAAGTAGCAGCTGCTCTATTTGCGTGTTACCTCGAAGTGTTATGGAGAATCTAAAATAGTGATTTTTAACAGTTATGAACTACAAAAGATAACACATTAGTGATACAGCAAACATATAACATATGCTAAGGATAGTGCATTTACCATCACCATCCATAAAATAATAACTAGCCTCTTCAGTCAGGAGCTTCATCCAAACTACAGAAAGATCCTTCCTGCCCACATTTATGATCTAAAGTCAGAGGAAACATTAGATTCTGACAAAATTAGGATTTTAATGCAATAATAAGAACAAGCAGCTATTTTTTGTTGTGACACATTGATGTCATGTAAGCAGCAGAAATGCTAGCTACCTGTTCTGTCTATGAACGGATCAGAACCAGAACCTCTAACAGCAGCTCTGGTCGTAGAGGACGTCATATGAGACAATCTGGACATTTTCATCAATCTATGAATCCCCCTGGATACCAAGGAGAGAAGGTAAAAAGCCGACATGTCGGGTAGAAAGGAGAAAATGGCTCCACTGTTGATGCTAACGTTAGCAGCTAACAAGCTAACTAGCTCTACTGTTGATGCTAACGTTAGCAGCTAACTAGCTCTACTGTTGATGCTAACGTTAGCAGCTAACTAGCTCTACTGTTGATGCTAACGTTAGCAGCTAACAAGCTAACTAGCTCTACTGTTGATGCTAACGTTAGCAGCTAACTAGCTCTACTGTTGATGCTAACGTTAGCAGCTAACAAGCTAACTAGCTCTACTGTTGATGCTAACGTTAGCAGCTAACGTTGTTTGTGGTTTGGTTAGCTAACAGAGGCTACTGTCCGTGTTTGGCTTCCCTTTAAGAAGCTCAAACATCACTGCTGTACTGCTGTGGAAAGCTGCTTCTACTTTATGAATTTTATTAATTACAGCATTAAACATGTTTCTCTTTTTATTTAATAAAACTCTATTAGAGCTACGTTGTTGGCTAACGGCTGTTAAAGCTTTTCTAAGCTGCTGCTGATGGTCAAGGAACTTCGGATGTAGCACACGTTTTAACCTCAGATAGAGGTTGGTAGTTTGGTTCCCGGCCCCCGGGAAAACTGTGATGTCCCTTTGGAGGTGTGGGCGTGTTAAGCTGTGAGGAATGTGAAGCATCTCTCCACCTGAAAGTGTCTCAGACACGCCCATCGGTTTAATCTGGCTGATCTTCACCTCTGACCGTTCTGTTCTATCCATCTGTTCCTCTGCTCTACTGTCAGAATCATTTTAACACAGGTCAGAGGTCGCACCTTTTGTTAATGGACGAGAGATGGTGAGATCTCAGGAAAATGGCCAACTGTGAGAATGTACAGCAAAGTTGAACCGGATTAACTAATTAATGATGCTTTGTTTCTTTATCTTTATGTATATATATATATATATATATATATATATATATAGCTGTGTAGAAGTCTATCCTGGACTAACAGCAAAACAATGAGGTTTTTGTGGTTTTTCAGTTCTACACAGCCGAGTCTGTACAGATTTCTGTCCATCTAACATCATCATTACACTAACTTAATAAAAGTAGAAAAAAGCGGGTCAGGATTGGCTATCTGAGTATCCCTGTTAGGGCTTATGTCCCATCACCATTACGTTGCTACAAGTGTCAGAGGTACGGACATATTGTAGAGGGAACAGAGATGTCCTAAATATGGTGGCGAGCATACTTTTGAAGACTGTAAAGATAATGAGCCAGAGAAGTGCTGTGACTGCGGCGGTCGGCACAGAGTGACATATGGGGGATGTGAAGTCAGGAAAAGAGAGGTAGAAATCCAACACATTAAAACAGTTAACAAGTTAAGCTATGCAGAGGCAGTAAAACGAGTTCAAAACAACCCTGGAAAGAGATCATATCAAAGAACTTCAATTGAAACCAGTCAAGGAGAGAAAAGGGATACATGAGTGACAAAAGACAAACTCATTTTGTTTATAGCCAAATATGTCATTAACTGCTCAGATCAGGCTAAAAATAAGACGGAGAAAATAAAAATAATGGTGAAAGGGGCAGAAAAATTTCCAGGCATTAAAGATATTTTTTGGGAGCAGGTAACAAAAAGACAGTTGGATCATAGGATAAGACAAATACATTTTATAGTGAATTAATTCTGTTGTGACCAGGGAAGGTGCGAAGCTTGTTATGATTTATGATAGCCTGAGGATTTATTTTCAATTTTATTTTTTTTCTTTACTTCTGTGGTTTTTTTATTTTTATTTTTTTTTTAACAAACTTTGTTTAAGCAGATCAGATCATTTTTCATTTATATTCAATACCAGTAGTTGGCAGTAATGCACACTTATGTCGATTGCCAACCGCCATAAAAAGTCAAAAGAAGAAGAGGATGAAGCTCGTCTTCAATACAAAAGATGGGACGCCTTGGGGCGCAGGAGAGGTGCGCCCTGAGGGGGCGGGGCTTACATATCGTCCCCCTCCAGCTGTGGGGCTGAAGCTGAAGTCAAACAACGTCACGGACGTCTGTCATACAGCGCGGCTGATAAACAGGTCAGACCGCGGAAGTTGGAGACGAACGAAGGTATAGCCGCATTAAAAATGCGCATTAATCAGTTAAAGTGATGTTTTCGGACTTAAATTAGTGCTAACTGATTAGCGGAAGTAGCTGTAGTGCAGACGCCGCTACTTCACAATAAGAGCACGTATTCCTATTGTGTAGATTGATGACTTGGATAGTTTATCTGCTGAGTGCTTACATTTTGGTAAACGGTAAATTGTGACATTTTATTAATAAATCAATATTACATTTGATTTATTTGATACTTAACACAGCTGCTGATATCCAAATGTTAAGATTATTCATATATTTTGGTTATTTCTACCTCGCATTTGTTCTTATTTTTCATATGAGATCACACACATCATCTCCCTCCTCACATTTATATCAGCCAACCGTGTATCAGCAGCTGTGTGGAAATATAAATAATATATATATATAATAAAGAGAAAAATAGATATAACTGCTTTTTCTCCACCACATCTTCTCATACTCTGATTGGCTTTAAGTGGTTCTCCCAGTCCGAACCAGAACCTCTATAGACAGCTCAGTGTTTCCTCCTCTACAGTAGCAGTCTGTGAAGCAGCAACACCGTTGAAGCCTCTGACTGAAATTATTGTTGTCGTAGGATAGTCCTATTAAGAAGACGCTTAGGGTTGTCCAATACAGTATGATTAAGAAACATTCATCTTTACATACAACATTTTTTTGCCAGTTAGTTTGCCTTAGCAACTGGTTAAAAGATCGATATGTCAATGTACGAATGTATGTAGTCATTGTGTGAATATGATTGTGGAGTTAAAAACAAAATTCTACTAATCTCCATTTATTTATAAAAAAAGAGCAATGGCGATTGGATCTGTCCCTTTACTCCTAAATTTTTAGTTTTTTAGTCATTTTTAGGAATGCTAATTAGTCGGGATTAATTCACAGCTATCCCTTAATTAATTAGGTTAAAAACAAAATATCGTTTGACAACCCTAATAAATAGCCATCATCATAGCCCCCCCCCCCTGGAGAAAATCCCACCAGCCGCCACTGCTGATAGGTGAACTAATGATGGCATTTAGTGGCACTGATGGTATTCTAGCCTATGGCACGCTTTCACCAACAGGGTAAGTCAAGGTGCTTTACATGATTCAGTGTTGAAGAAACAAACAACATATATGATGCACATGGAATGAATCGCTAATTCAAAGGCAGCTGTAAGCATATGAGTTTTTAGCTTTGATGTAGCAACTAGTGTTTCCAACCGTCCCTTAAAACATGGAATCGTCCTTTATTTGACAACTAAATGTGGCATCCCATTTTAATCAATAAAATATTTTCATAAATGTCCAATATGTCTGTCGCACACAGGCTACAGTAGCCTAATTCTAACTAAGTATATGAAAATGAAATAAGGTATGATAAGACAGGTAGACACACACACACACAACACACTGACACTTCCCAGACCTTTAAAAATGTCCCCAAACCCAAAAGGCAAAACGCTTACAGAGGTAAAGATGTGAGTGGGAAGAGGTCCATCCTTGGCTGTGGGGTAAATAAAGACGAATACAAGGCAAAATTGTAAACTATGTCAGTTCTCCGTACAGCAGGTCACAGTTTTTTTCGTTCCCCAGAAATTTCCGGAGGCTGTTATGGCATGTATGCTAGAATATTTATAATTGATTAAATTGATTGTGCATAGGGAAACATATAATATATATATATATATATATATATATATATATATATATATATATATATATATATATATATATATATATAATATATCCATCAATATTTCATAAATTTACTGTTTATTTGGATGAACATCTATTTTTCATCTGACTTGTTTTCCCCCCTATTTATCAGCTATTGTTGAATAAGTATAAAAGAATACTATTGCACATAAAATCAGAAAATATGGAAATTCCTTAAAGATTATTTTAAAAAGTCTTATTGTTAAGACTTCAATTAGTGCTTTAAAATTAAAGTTTTTATCTGATGATTATTCTCCTGTTTTGTAATGTCAGATAAGTTGTGAGCAGAGACAGAACTGCGCGTGAACCGCGATATTGTTGATCCACATAGACTTGTGTTCTCTGATCAGTCTCACTGTGCGCTCAAGTTGTGGCACAAATGTTACGGCGTAGGTAGCAGGCCTGTGCACAGCTAAACGGTGCTGATGAGAGAACGCAGGTAGCCCTGGAGGACTGTGTGTGTGTCTCTGTCCCCGTCTCACGCTTGTTCTCGCACACGTGCAGGTAGGTGTGTGCAGGAATGCACGTCCGTCCGCGGTTATTGCAGAGCGCGGCGGCCTATGTGGAGCATACAGACGGGGCTGCCGGCTGATTTGTAGCCTGTTAGGACATAAAACAAAGACAGCTCTCGAGTCTCTGCACATGCACTCTGTCACAGGCGTGTAGCTCTGGTGTCAGCATCTCCGGACACACGCCCTTATTTTGAAGGGGCTGTGCATTTATGGACTGATCTGAAAAGTTTAAGCAGTCGGTCAGAACCAATCACGTTCCTCCGTATGTTTGGTAGAAAGTTCTTCTGGGACGTTTCATAAAAGCAGCCTTCAGCCCCCCCCCAACTCACACACATCTCAGCGTATGGTTTCAGTTTTCATCTCCTGTGTCCTTGGGGCATGCAGGCTGCCCAAACCTTTTGTGCGTCTGTTTTTATATGTGCATGTGTTTATCCGTGCTTCACATGTGTTTTTCTAGGAGCGTAACTGTATATATTTTCTATTTGTGCGATTAGGCAAGAGCAAGGTAATGTGAGCAGCCAAATTAGATCAAGCGAGAGGAAACTCTGTGAGGTCTTTTATATTAGTCATAGATAAACTCGGCTGGTTGTGAAACAAACCAGTTCTCTGATCTGACAACTCCGCTGGGAAGAAACTCTTTTTATCTCGGTTCTGTCCGTCCTCCTCTCTGCCTTCCCTCAGATTCCTTTCTATAAAAATGCAGAAATGCCTCAGGAAAGTGTATGAGAAAACCAGAACCATATGGGCTCTTTAAAGCAACCCAGTGCCTCCCCTCCGAATGCAAAACGTTGGCTTTAGGCTGGAACCCAAACTCACAGAGCGACACCACAAGGACCTGCTGACAGATATGGACATGTCCTCATAACACTCAGATTCAATTTCAATTCAGTTTATTTAGATAGCGTCATCTCAAGGCACTTTACAAGAAGAGTTATTACAATACATGTTTAATTTAGGAATTTGGGAACCACAGATGATTGAGTCGTGACTTCTCAGCAATCCGTCACACTGAGCAAGCATGAAGCGACAGTGGAGAGGAAAAACTCCCTTTTAACAGGAAGAAACCTCCAGCAGAACCAGGCTCAGTATAAGCGGTCATCTGCCGAGACCGTCTGTGGTTTGGAGAAGGCAGCAGAGACACAGAAAGAGCAACAGAACTGATGCAGAAGCAGAAGTTGGTAGCAGAACGTGGAGACGTTTCCACCACAGGAATGCCATCTTAGTCAGGGTTGTCAGGCAGGGCGGGTCAGGAGAACCTACTGTAGGAAGAGACAAAGAGAAAACAGGTTAGCGCTTGAATTGACAGCACATCATGCAGTTGGGGAGAAGTAAGAGAGAAAGTAGGAACTGACTCTAATTATGTCCTCCACTGATGCACCTAAAGACCTAGAGGAGATGATACGGTAAGCTGGATGTTTAATCATGAACAAATACATAGAAGCTAGCTCCACTATCTGCACTAAAGTTTAGCCAAGATAACGTTAGTTATTGTTGTTACAATGGAGTGGGGCCACATAAAATAAGAGATTATAGTAAATATTTATGAGGTCAAAGTGGACGTTTATTTAATAGTTTAATGTAATTATGAGTTTAAATTAATTATTTATGAGAATTAAGTTGCTAATTAATTACGAAAAGTTGTATTTTACAAAACTAAGCTCATTAGCTACAGTAAAGTAGCCTATTTTACGCAGCGGTTATAACAAAATGTATTTACTCTGTCCTGTGATACAAGACCAACATTACCTTCAAAGCTAAAGTCAGACGGACAGCTAATAGGAAGTGGAAAACGGCCTACGGATTCTGGCTAGCCCGGCAATGCTGCTGCGTTTCCATCTCACAGCTCTATTTAAAGCTGCATCATTGGAGCGTACAAACTGCACAAACATCACAGACTGCACACAGTGAGGCATCGTGCTATGCTAAGTGTGCTTATAAAAAGTGACCGGTTCCTTGGCTACCAACATTGGAGCAGCGGCGGGTTGAACACAGAGGTCATGTGGTGACGTCACGCTAGCCGTCCCCATAAACATTTAAGAACGGTGCATGTGTGTGTTTTTTTTTGTACTTGTTTATAGTATCTATTTAGGACCTTGTGTGCTATGTTCGCTAACAGAGGACCAGTGGACATTTTGGGGACAGAAGTCTAGTCCTAATGTGGCGGATCCCCATTTCTAGGATAATGGGTTAGGTTTTGCAGTCTGCTAGGCTTTAAATATTGGTTTACATTGGGGTTATGAATAAACTATTAATGGTTAATTAAGGTTGGATATCATTGCAATTACTGAAAGTCAAAAAAAGTCATAATATGGAGAGAAATACAGACCTGTTTGTATGAGGGTTTTTGGTAGTGCTGTGTTGAAAAAAATTGGAAAATCAAATCTGAATTCTGAACTCTGAAATTGAATCGATTCACAAATTGTTGTTTTTCAGAATAGTTTGCCCTTTTTACAGCTAACATAGGAAGGAAATGTCCAGACCACCATTGCACCAGTTAACTGTTACCCAGTGTTAAATCATTGAATTAAAGGCATATAATTAAGATAACAGCTCAAAAAAACACATTAATAGCGCTGACCCATACACATATAACAAACTGCATCCGAATGAGTCGGAATCGGAATGCTCTTTATAATCGATTCTAACACTGAGAATCAAAATAAAATTGATTATGGCAATTTGGATTAATAACCAGCACTAGTTTTTGCTGAAATTTTGAGCTCATCTTGAATAAAGTGTGTGATTGCCTTAGGGCTGGGTAATATACTGATTATATCAATGTATTCATTTTTTTCTCTATTTATGAAGATTACATTCATGGAATAACGAGAATATTGTTATTCCAAGAAGACGTTAGTCCTAACACCTTGTTCTACTTTCGTTTGAGTTCGAATTCAGGTCAGATCACAAGACACAATGATTGAAATACTATTTATAATTTCTTTTTAAGAATTGAAAAGGGATAAAAAATTATTTCACATGAAAAAATGTTATTCGGCATGAAAGAAAAACTTAAAGACTTTATTTATAATATATGTCGGCCCGCCCTAACTTCCATGATTTACCAAAACAGTTGTATAATTGCAGATGAAGTTCAAGCTTTGAAAATAAATATTTAAATCAGGTATAAACTTCCAATATCTTTAAATAGTACCAGGGAATGTCAAATACTGATTAAAATAATGTTTTATTTTATATCATACTTATCAATATCGATAGTATTTTTTTTCCTTATCACCCAGCCCTAGATTGCTTTCTACACAACCTTGCAAAAGTATTCAAGCCCATTAACCTGTCACTACAAACCCGACCAGAACGTTCCGTCTGTGTTTGGGTCCGATGGGTGAAAATATGGAGAATTACATCCTATTCTCTCTGTTTTTTGGTTTAGAAGTATCTGTGAAGTACTTTAGTGATCTGAGAACACAATTTTTTTGAAAAACAAGAGATGTTGTTGCTTACTAGCTTTTTCGCCAACACACTGCAAAGCAAACGTGGCTGCAGGAGGCATTCGGATCAATCGAGATTTTTTTTTATACCCATCTACTTACTGTACATGTACTTTATAGTATGTCACTTGAAGGTCCAAAGTATGCTGACCCGAGTGTGTGGGTCCCTTCACCTTCTGTATTAAGCCGATTAAGTTTAAGTAGGGCTGGGCGATAAATCTATTGTATCGATTAAGCGTATTTCCTGTTTGAAGATTTTATTTATTGAAAAATGTAGATTTTTTTATGACTTCCATACCTCAGATTGATGTTAATCTGCCAAGGATCTAACATCTTGCTTTACAAGGATATTTTACAGCTTGTTTTTAGTTGGACTTTAAATTCAGTGCTGCAAGTTTTTGAAAATATTTTTCATCACTTGCAATTTCTTCTTAAGAAAACACAGCTAAAAGAAGAAAAAATAAAATTTAAAATTGGATTTGGTGTGAAAACAAATCTGAGATTTATGTTTTAAGCCACATCGCCCAGCCCTACAGGAAGATGGCACCAACCCAAAGGTTTTAAATCTGCATACACTGATATTGATCTAAACCGGGTTTTTCCTTGCTATGTATTTGCATGTGCTCACATATTCCTGAAGGCTGCAGCCTGGATCAATTAATATGTTTTTTTACATTTACAATTTGTAGTAAAGCCACAGAAGGGCAGTTAGACACTTTACATAAGAGAACAAACATTTCAGTTAGAAAACCTCTGATTAGGTGTAAAGACCAGCCGAGAGATGACAGGGAAGACCTGCAGGAATAAACAAAAAAATGTCATTAAACCAATCAGATAAATTATTACACACTAAAGCGGCTCCAAACAGCTTTGATAACTTTAATTTAGCTGAGGATTAACTGATGCAAAGACTGTTGATGTCCATGGATCACGGAGCAGAAACTTGTTTAGATCACATTGGAACGATATGATCCAGAAAAACTTTGTTCTAGTTCCGTTCAAAGAAAGAAACGTCGGAAAACCAAATCTCTCTACACGAACGGAGCCTTTAGAAAAGGCTTTAAATATGTTAAGTTAGACGTTTGTGAACTCCCCGCAGGTTCTGGATGACCTAAAACCCGATTAATCTGAACATTTAGTGCATCATAAACCTGGTTGGTTCTCCTGCGGGTTCTGACAGTCCCGACATTTCGGACATCCTCCCTCTTTGACGAGGGGATTCCTGCAGACTGCACACACAGTAGTCAGGACCTAAGCCTTGGCGTTAAACACCAGAGCGTGTTTATGCATGCATGTGTGATACATGAAGCATGTGTGTTTGTACTGCTGAACCCTGTGGGACCTTTTCACCTCGGGGTCAGAGGTCAGCAGAGCAATCAAAGCCAGCTTCCATCTGTTTGCCGCCCAGACACGTCCTGTCCCTGTGTCTGTGTGTTGGATCACTAACAGCTGGACTTCTTTGATCTGTGAGCGATGGAGACGGTTCCTTCTTTACCTTCTTCTGTCAGTCGCTCACTAATCGTTACGACAGGTGATAAAGTCCCTCAGCGCCCTCCCCACCGTTGATGCTGAATTTGTTCTTATGAATCCACATATTCAGGAGGATGAGCTAAATGATCAGGGCTCGGTACCTTTTCAGTAGAACTGCTTAACTTTCTCCGGGTTTGGGTTTCCTATGTGTTTCCTCCCACAGTCATCCAAACAGAGGTGGGTAAAGGACACAAACATTATACTCGATTAAGAGTATCACTACTTTAACATACTTATACTCAAATAAAAGTAAAAAGTAGCCATCTAAAACCTGTCCATCTAAGCAAGTCCAACAATCTAGTTTCCAGCCAAAAAGTATTTTGGATCTGGTTTTGAGACTTAAACACTCAGCAAGAGCAGAAAGTGTTGGATTATTAGTCATACTTAGAGAATATATGTCTCATTTTGAGAATTCTTAGCAAGTGTAATTATTTTACTACAATGGTAGCTTATTTCACTTAATTTAAGAAGCTATAATCTAGTATTTTAACCTTGCAGTGCAGTAAAACAATTGCACTTGGTAAGAATTATCTAAATAAGATTAATAATCTAACACATTTTGCTCTTGCTTGGTATATAAATCTAAAAAAAAGTCAAAAAATACTTTTTAGCTGGAAACAAGATTTTTGAATTCGGTTAGATGGACGGTTTTTGAAGTGTACTTGAGTAAAAAAGTAGTTGGTAAAAAAGGCTACTTGGGAACTGAGTAACATCTGATCTAATATTTTTTTAATCACAATCGGGCGACTGTGGCTCAGTGGTAGAGTAGTTGGCTGGCAATCGGAGGGTCGTGGGTCCGATTCCAGCTTCCTCCAGTCACATGTCGATGTGCCCCTGGGCAAGGCACTTAACCTTGCCCAGGGGCAAATATGTCTTGCAATGAGAGAATATATTTAAAAAATAGGGACAAAATGTTGAAAATCGTATTTTGCAGTGTATGATAAGAAGTCACATTTCTAAAGTGTCTTCAGTCCCTTATAGCAGGGATTTGCTCCGTTAACAGCCAGCACTGCTGCTAGCAATCTAGATTCCTTCCTCAGGATAATTCGGTTAAATCTGACAGATTTTTCCAAATCCGACAGAAAACAGAGGAACCTTGCTGCAGTACTTTCAGCCTTCCTGTTATCTGTTGAAAGTCTCTCTCTCTCTCTTTGTGGCTAACATGACTGCTTTACTCAGTAACAGCACACACGCAGAGCACAGCGTTGTTGTGTTGTCCCTTCTTTCAGCAGGTTCACTCAACGTCTCGCACTATGCCTCACTGTCTCACTGTCTCACTATGTGTCACTGTCTTACTGTCTCACAATCTCACCATGTCTCACTGTCTCACTGTGTCATACTATATCTTACCGTCTCAATGTCTCTCACCATATCTCACTATGTATCACTTTCTCAATGTCTCTCACTATGTCTCACTGTCTCACTACGTTTCACCATGTCTCACTTCGTCTCACTTTCTCATTGTCTCTCAGTACGTCTCACTCTCTCAATGTCTCTCACTATGTCTCACTATGTCTCACTGTCTCACTACCTCTCACTAGGTTTCATTTTCTCATTGTCTCTCACCATGTCTCACTATGTCTCACTTACTCAATGTCTCTCACCATGTCTCACTATGTCTAACGTTCTCAGTATGTCTCACTATGTCTAACGTTCTCACTATGTCTCACTACGTCTAACTGTCTCACTATGTCTCACTACGTCTCATCATATCTCACTACGTTTCACTTACTCAATGTCTCTCACCATGTCTCACTATGTCTAACGTTCTCACCATGTCTCACTATGTCTAACTGTCTCAGTATGTCTCACTACGTCTAACTGTCTCACTACGTCTCATCATATCTCACTACGTTTCACTTTCTCAATGTCTCTCACCATGTCTCACTATGTCTAACGTTCTCACTATGTCTCACTACGTCTCACTTTCTCAATGTCTCTCACTATGTCTCACTATGTCTAACTGTCTCACTATGTCTCACTACGTCTCATCATATCTCACTACGTTTCACTTTCTCAATGTCTCTCACCATGTCTCACTATGTCTAACTGTCTCACTATGTCTCACTATGTCTAACTGTCTCACTATGTCTCACTACTTCTCACTTTCTCAATGTCTCTCACTATGTCTCACTATGTCTCACTGTCTCACTACGTCTAACTATCTCACTATGTCTCACTACATTTCATCATATCTCACTACGTTTCACTTTCTCAACGTCTCTCACCATGTCTCACTATGTCTAACATTCTCACTATGTCTCACTACGTCTCACTTTCTCAATGTCTCTCACTATGTCTCACTATGTCTAACTGTTTCACTATGTCTCACTATGTCTAACTGTTTCACTATGTCTCACTATGTCTAACTGTTTCACTATGTCTCACTATGTCTAACTGTCTCACTATGTCTCACTACGTCTCACTTTCTCAATATCTCTCACTATGTCTCACTATGTCTCACTGTCTCACTACATCTCACTACGTCTCACTTACTCAATGTCTCTCACCATGTCTCACTACATCTCACTGTGTCTCACAATGTCCCACTAAGTCTCATCCTCTCTCAATATGTCTTACCATGTCTGAGAACGTATCATCGTCTCTGACGGTGTCTCATTGTCTCTCAGCGTGTCTCTCCATGCCTCACCGTCCCTCTCTGTGTCTCTATTAGGATCCAGTAAGAACAAACAAGACAAAAAGAGAAAATGTATTTTATTCAGAACATTTTCCACCAGGTTTTTGTGACAAATATTAATTTCAGGAATAAATCAAATCTTTCCTGAACAAACTCAGCTGTAATCGTGAACTACGATTGCCTTTTCCTGAGAAAATGGTTTCAGCTTTGGCTCTTTGGGCCAAATCTGTCAACAATCAGCAGGAAAGGTTCTCTACACTTCCACACATGTTGCTGAAATGATTAAAGCTGCATATTCTGCGAACATTTGGTCAGGCGAGGAGCCGATCTGATTTTATTTTTTTCCCCTCTCTGACAAGAACAATTTTATTGTCAACTTGTCAAAACAGAACGTGTAAATGCTTGTTAAATATTCCACGCTCGCCTCCCGCTCTGACACAAACAAAGCACCCTTATCAAAGCCGCTTTTATAACACCACCCGGTTCTGATTCAGGAGGCTGCCCCCCCCCCCCCATCAGCTTACCCGTTAAAGTCCCCGTCTCAAACAGAAACACGGACGTGCGACTTTACGAGCGACGGGCCGAGCTGACAGCCCGGCAGCGCCGTCTGGACTGGGATGAGCGAGTATCTGTTGTAGGTTATCGATGGAAGGGTTCTGTTAACCTGCTGCAGCTGTGATCCGAGCTGCATCCTCACCTTCTCGTCCGATTTATTTCCAAGACCAAGAAAGTGTTAATGGAGAGCTAACTTTGATCCTTAATGAGCTGAATGAGCTTAATGAGCTGAACAGACCTTCTAGTCGTTTAGTTGGAGACGATACTGGTCCTTAATGATCACAACCGGACTTCACACATAGATAGATGGATGGATGGATGGATGGATAGATGGATAGATAGATAGATAGGACTAGGGTAATATGGCCTCAAATATTGCGATGTAATCTAATCTGTACTCCGATACTTGGATCGGAGTACTTGCTGATACCGAGTACCAATAACGAAACTTCACCCACACAATGCAAAGAATTTGAGGACAGGTTTAACTTTTTTCTCTGCTTGTTGCAATAAATGATGAATTAGATAAAAATAAAAAAACATTTTAATGAAAATAACCACAAAAATAAAAATTCAAAGTAAAACTAAAAATTTTCTGTGAAAATATTGCAGTTTCCACATTTTAAGTAAGTAAATAATCAGTTACATCCCTAGAATTGCTGTTTTTTATGTATATTTGTCAAAATTACATGCTATGAACATCCTCACTTTCCTGACACATTGCAGCTGAAAAACTTCAGAAATATTTAGAATGCCACTTAAAGAACATCCAATGAGCCAAATGCATTCAAAAATGCATTTTATATTTCAAAAATAACACAAAAATTTTCGCAACATAACAAAATTAAGATTTATTTACATAAAATAAAGCTAAATATTATGAAAATAAAGTTACAAATTGTCTACTTTACTGGTTTCTGATTTAAACATTTAATATGGCACAAAAAGAAACCTGCATAAATTTGAATCAAAAATGCTTCAACAAGCTTCTTTTCTTTTATACGAAAAACAAGAACCTTTAAACTTTCAAAATCCAGTTCCTTACATAAGTTCAGGTAGAAAACAGATTGATGTGTTCAGTACACCTAAGTACGAAGCTAATACACCATAACACCCCTAATATAGGCTATATTATTGTGACAACATCACACTATGCACTGTTATTGTGTAAGGGGCTGGGTTAATGTAAAAGTAAAGTGTGCAGTGTGTGTGCATACTGGTATATGTGCAACAATCAGGACCTTTTCTAGTTTATTTTACCGGCCTCGGAGGACCGATGAACCGAATGTGGCATAACCTGGTTTTAGTGTAGAGGTATGTTGTGAAATCAGTTTTGGTTAGGGTTGGTGTCAGGCTCCATCTGCAGTTACTACAATTAATGGAAGTTAGGTTCTAATTTAGACAAAAATACAAACTGTCTGTCAGTAGATCTGCTCAGCACTGTAAACAATCTCAACAGGAGAAACTATCATTGGTGTCATGGTGCGGACACTAACGACAGAAGGGAAGCAGCATTAAAGACTTTCTCCTTAGCTTTGCAGATAAATGTGTAACTTTGTCCTCTGTCGCCCTCTCAAGGCTTGCGGCGTAACATCACTGTCGTAAAAAGAAATCTCTATGGAGCACGTTTGAAGAGGGCGGTCTACTGACGGTTTTACAAACTCGCTACCCAAAACAACAAAGCATCAAACTAACGGCTTATCAGTTCGTAAACACTTTACATCCGGTATTACAGCATTCACTGGAGTTTCACAAAACTGAAAAAACTGAGTTGTAGAAACGAATCTTACTTGGCCAAGTAGCTTTGACCTAACCTTTGCTTGTTCATTAATTGGTTGTTCCGTTTAATGACTGACTAATTCGTTGGCTTAATGGTTGATTTGGTTCTTTGGTTTGTTGCTTGTTGGTAAATTGATTGGGTACTTTAATGGAATTATTGATTAGTTGGTTAATTAGTTGATATGATGATTAATTGCTTGATTACTTTGTCAATTGGTTTGAGTAGTTGGTTAAGTTTTGATTAGTTGGTTAAGTTGTTTGGTTGACTTGATTTATTGGTTGATTTGTTAATTTGGTTGCTTGTTCAGTTTATCTGATTGGTTTAATGACTGACTGCTTGGTTGTCTTATTGGTTGCCTTGTTGGTTGATTTGGTTCTTTGGTTTGTTGGTTGTTGGTTATTTTGGTTAATTAGTTGGTTGATTTGATTTTTTGGTTGATTTGTGATTTGGTTGTTCATTAATTGGTTGGTCAGTTTAACTGATTGGTTTAATGTCTTACTGATTGGTTTGCTTATTGGTTGGTTGGTTTTGTTGTTATTGGCTGCATATTTAATTGGTTGGTTGGCTTGTTGGTTTATTTCGTTTTTTGGTTTGTTGCTTGTTTGTTGGCTGGGTACTTTGATTGGTTGATTGATTAGCGGGTTAATTGGTTGATAAGTGGATTCATTGGTTGATTAGTTGGTTAATTGGTTGATACGTTGGTTAAGTTGGTTGGTTGCTTGATTTAACGATTTGGTTTGAATTTGGTTGCTTGTTCATTGGTCAGTTTGACTGATTGATTGAATGACTGTTTGAATTGTTGGTTGATTTGGTTGTTTGTTGGTTGATTGATCGTTTGGTTGGGTTGTGTATGGTACTAGCTTAACGAGTTTGTTGTTTCAAACTCCCTCTCAAGGCTTGCGGCGTAACATCACGGTCGTAAAAACAAATCTCCATGGAGCGCATCTGAAAATGGTAGTCTACTGTCTACGGTTTTACAAGCTTGCCACCCAAAACAACAGAGCATCAAACTTACGGCGTATCAGTTGGTAAACCGTCAAACAGTTTACATCCCGTAGTACAAATTAGTAGATCCTGCTGTAATTTCTAACGCCTCAATCACTGGAGCTGCACGCACAAAACTGAAAAAACTTAGTTGTAGAAGCTAATCCGACTTGGGTAAGTAGCTTTGACCTAAACTGAGCAGCAGTGTATTATAGCTCAGGAGGTGTGCTGTGATCTTTAGGCTTTAACCAAGGGAACAACCTGCTCATGAGTTGAGAAGCTGGCACGGCTTAGGCGTCCAGTTACGCGTCTCTGCTTGCTGCTACTTTCTCTAACAAAGCTTTCTCCTGCGGTGAATCTCCGGATGTAGATTCTCAGTATTACATACAAAACATAAAAAACAGACAACAGCCTTAGAATATGCAATGTTCAGCTTGCGGCTGGGTTTAGTTAATCGATTAAAGTCACAACATGATGACAAAGAATATCATACCTTTTCTAAACAGGTAGGAAGCGATCACACAGATTAACCTTTCTGAAATGATACACCGAGACGCAAAGACTGATAACAAACCTTAAATACTTTCTACGCACGTCTCAGTAGCGCCCGTTCGTGCATACACAATAATACAGGCACTCAGCTAAATAGAGACCAGATGTTTTCCTGGACATTCTCAACAGGTCATGATGACCCTCCAAGTTTAGACAAACAACCACTTTTGGGAATATCAAAAATTCCTTCCTAATGAGGGGAGGACGGTATGTAACTCTATGGAAAACAAGTTATATAAGCAGACTTTTGAGTAGTATTATAGCATTATTATATTTGCGAGTTCAAATCCCATTTTTGCCTTCTACAGTTTCAGCTTGGGAACAGCGCTTCTCTTGCTCTATCACTTTTTCTTTTCCTTTTGATAGCGTCTTTTTTGGTTTCTGTGATGGATCTGCCATAGTGTAGTCTTAAAACCGGGAGTTTGTTTAAATCTTTAGCATGTAGCTTAAAGCGAAACTAGTCAGCACTTCCGCGAGGCGATCCGCGCGAGAAAAGTTGTATAGTGCGCTTTTCAGCAGCGTGATGCTCCCAGGCAGCGACAGCTCAAAAAATGAACATAATAAATGCCGTTGTGCCGCCAAAACGCTACGAAAACAGAAGATTTTCATGATGTAAAAGATAGAAATTTAGCTATTTTTCTGCCTTCTTTTCACACAAACCATCTCATTCATTTTTTTCTGTTGATGAAATCTGGGGATACCCACAAAGTCTCTTTACACTTTTCTACTGGTTCAGTAGAGAGGAAAAGAAAAACTGTTTGGATATCGTTCCTTAGAGATGGGTGGGAACTATAATCTAAAATGATTAAAATATTTTTATGAACTGTCAAAACATAGAGAGAGATACATTTCAGCTCTGGTCAAATGCAAAGGTTTTGTTGTCCTTCTCTTTTCATCTTAAAAACCTTTTTTTATTTAGAACAGATGAATCTGTGTCTGGTTTAATGTTCCCAGCGGTGTTGGTACAGTATTCATGTAGTTCAGGGTGCTGCAGCCAAATTTAACCTCAGCTCAAATAAATAAAACTCATTTAGAGCTTCAAGTATTTCTTGTAAACTGTCTTTTCATGCTTAAAGAACCAATGTTTTATTTCTGTTTTTTTTAAAACAAAGAAAAAGATAAAACTTTTGCAAAAAGAGGATGGAACACATTTTAATCTATCCAATAGCTATATTTGTGGAAAATGATGCAAGAATAAAAGCTAATCGTTTCCGAACCTAATGACAAGAAAAATGAATCCGAAAGAATATTTCTGGATGTTTTTGTGTCGTTCTGCTATAATTATTCCTTTGAAAAATGGAAAACTGCTAAAACCTGCTGCTTCCTTAATTATGACCCTTGATCTGGCTAAAATAACTTTCTCATCTATGAACGCGTTTCCGTGAAATAGAACAAAAATCAGCTACTAAAAATGTTAATTAATTGGTCTTTAGAGTAAAACTAAAAGCCCCCTAGACAGATATTGACCTCCGTTTCTTAAACCTATAAACCTGTGTTGAATTTCCCAGTAATCCTGAAAGAAAACTTTCATTTTGTTGCATCCTCTCGGTTCCAGAAGCTCCGTGTTTCTAGTCTAAGCCTCAGACTTTCTGACCACATCTTTGTGCTAGTTTTCATGAATCTGCGTCAGCCTGTCATGCAGCTTGTGTGAGAGTGGAGACGTGTGGCAGGGAGGAGAACTACCGATGACACAGGCAGTGTGGACAGCTGGGCTCCAGATGTGGCCCAGGGAGTCACGTCCAGATCTGGTGCCTTGCCTTTATGGATGGAGGACGTCAGGACCGATCTGATCCAACAACACTGACCAGTGGACTCGCTGACCTTTCAGCTCACGTTTGGATCAATCAAAAGAGAAATATGCAAACCTGGAGCCGATTAAAGTGACGGATGTAGTGGAAAATGAATGCCACACAGCTTGGAAAAAATACTAAGATTAATATTTGTGATAAAACGACGTTATATTGTTACATGATTACATAAAGTTTATTTCTTATCCACAGATGGAGATTTTAGCACTATTTCATGACCCCACCCACCCCCATCTGAAGGTGTTTACTTGTAAACAAACTCATTACATTTTCTCTTCCATGAAACATGTTCAAAGGCGTTTCTTATGTTTCTCTACCGACATTATTCACAGTCATTTTTACGCTGCCTTCAGTAGTTTTCTTCCTCCTCAACTTCCGTTCACTTTCATACTGTTGTACCAACTAATCATCAGTGGAGCGGCACAGAATTGTTTCCAGAAATGCCGATTGTGTAAACCATCAGCTTCTATGTGCGCACTTTGCACGTTAGCCTCTGCATGTTGTCCTGGGATGCAGGAAACCAACAGAAAATGTCAAACATTCAAGTTGGAAAACAGAAAATTAATGTTTGAATTTGTCTTATTCTTGAATTCAGTTTTACCATCAATAATCATGAAGCTTTAATGAGTTAAAAACGGAAAAACTAACAAATCTTTTTGAAGGAAATGAGTTTAAAAAAAGATACACATGGTCTAATAATGTGGTTTTATGTGTACATGACTAAATCCTCAATGGTTTGTGAATGATTTGGTCTTTGGTTTGCTTTTGTGTACATAAAGCACGTTATAAATTAAACTTGGTTGGTTTGTTATGTGGTTTGTTGCTTATTTGATAACTGGTTGGTTAGTTTGGATGGTTGGTCAATTGGTTGATTGGTTTATAGGTTGATTTGGTGCTTGATTAGGTTGTTGATTGGTTGGTTTTGTTGGTTACTTGTAGGTTAATTTCTTTCTGTGGTTACTTGTTTGTTAATTGGTTGGTTAGTTTGGTTGGCTGATTGATTGATTTGTTAATTTGGTTGCTTGTTTATTAATTAGTTGGTCAGTTTAACTGATCGGTGTAATGACTGACTGATTGGTTGGCTTATTAGTTGGTTGGTTTTGTTGTTTGTTTGATTGGCTGCCTGTTTAATTGGTGTGTTGGCTGGATTTCATTCTTTGGTTTGTTGCTTGTTTATTAATTGGCTGGGTACTTTGATTAGTTAGTTAATTGGTTAATAAGTGGATTAATTGGTGATTAGTTGGTTAATTGGTTGATAAGTTGGATGGTTGATTTGATTTAATGGTTGATTTGTTTGCTTGTTCAATTTGGTTGCTTGTTCATTCATTGTTTGGTCAGTTTTACTGATTGTTTGAATGATTTACTGATTGAATCAAATGTTTTGACTTGAAAGTTGAATTTATTTTGTTAGTGGACATTTGGATCATGGGAAGTTGTTTGTTAATATTGCTGTTCCTTAAAGAACACCACAAACAAACTACTTCATCTATTGTTTTATTAACTAAGCCTTATCAGGTAGATAGTCATAAACATTGAAACATTGACTGAACTATTTGGCTCTTATTATTTCCTGGACAACCAGGATGGTTCCCCTCACTTGGTAATTTTGACCTAAATATCAAATTTTACTGATGATTGCCCAAAGTAGCTATTCATAGTTAACCATGGCCAAAACAGACCTACTGTTGTATGATATAAGATAAAAAAATGATCTATAAATGTAAGAATCAGCAGAAAGGTGCAAAAAAATCCCACATCTTTATTCATAATCCAGAGGACATTGAAGAAGGGCAGGATAAGGTGGAGAAAGCAGAGAAAAAAAATGGATGTTTTCTGCTAAAGTGACGACAAGACGGGATAAAAACTGGCCACGGAGTTGGGAAGACGAGGGGAGATTTTTCTTGACTCTCGCCCCACAGAAAAACATCCAGGCCTGGGGTTGGAGAAGAGAAGAGATCCAAATGAACTAATCAAGCTTCAGTGGAGGACAGATTCTGAAATGAAAGAGTCCAACACTAAATCTGACACAAACATCGCCTCAAATAGGACTTTGGAGGGAGATTTGGTCTTGGTCTGACAGATTTGGAGAAAGCAGCCGAGGGGACAAATGTTACCAAGATTAGACGAGGGACGCTGACAGATTTCTTCCAAGAAAAACTGGACTCTGGTTCTGAAGGAGTTTTGGTTTAAGATGGAGAACACGTATGAAACCAGGTTATTACCGTCCGTTTTCAGGGTAAATGTCACATAATGTGTAGAAAAAGCTTCAGGATGATGAACAATGTCGTCACAAACACCTGGCATGTTAACAAGGGTGAGGACACTTGGTAAAGGTCAGCTTTCGAGGCCATTCCCTTCACTCCCCCCCCTCAGCCTCCTGACTTCCAGTCCTTCTCCGCCTGATTGAGCTGTATGTAACCCAACACCCATCTGTTTTGTGTAGGCACTTAAAATCCAATACGGTCCAAATTAAGCCGCTTCACGCTACGTCTGAGCGACGTACGGAGCGCACGGGGCGGTTCAAAAGCGAGATTAGACATTCCTGCGGTGTGAGAGTCACACTGCTCAGAAATGACACGCTCCATCGTTAATACATCCAGGAACATTCCCCAACTGCTCTGAATCTCCCCCAGCAGCCTTCCTGGTATCTGGGAAACTGAGTGGATTACGCTGATGTGCTTGAAATGACTGAATTGCTCCAAATAAGTTAATTTCCCACATATCAGATGTGAGCTCTTCCAGGAGAAAAGGGGTCCTCGTCCAGGCTTGGCGAGCAGCCTGTGTTTAGCTTCACATTCTGCAGAAACGTCTAAATTCATCTAAATTATGTTTCATACCAAGCAGGAGTTACAGACAAGTTCTTGGACTCTCCATGTTAAGCCTGTGAAGTCGACAGCTCAAGCAAAGCTACAAATCTTTCTCCATTGATGATTTTATTCATCGAAATAAGCCAGAAACTCATTTTACTTCATTCAAATTGAACAAATCATTGAAATGTTTTGCCTCCAACAGCTTCCAGCTTTCATCGTCTTTCCTTCCTCTAACCCACATGTCCGTCTGCGTTTTCCTCCTGGGCTCTCTTCCAAGGTCAGGTCTGGTAGTGATCAGGCACGCCGATCGCCCCTAAACCCTGCAGAACTAATGCAGAGCAGAAGAGGCGCTGGGATGCAGAAAGACGGGGAGGAAGGGGGTTGGTTGGAGGCTGAAAGAGTCAGTATAAGAGAATCTACCAGGAGGTGAGCTGCAGAAAGAGGCGTGAGATACTTTCTGGAGAAAATGATCAGTCAACGGGAGGTAGAAGGGACCTAACACTAACCTCCGTGATCATTCCACCCAACATTTATAAGGCTGATCCTGCAGAGAGCATCATTCCTCCATGGAGCCGTCCGTCCGTCCGTCATCCTCTTTGCTGCCAGATTTCTGCTCCATCCGTTGATGTGAGAGAGAGCAGGACTGCATCAAGCTGTCCGTCATTCATGCTCTCACCATGACCCATCCGCAGGGCAGGACCTGAGCTCCGATGCTTCGTTTTAATGCAACGAAACCACTTCTTTCAAACCGATAGCGATATTCGCCAATGCCGATCCTTCTACCACGCAAAAAATGCAATGAATTGGTAGACAGGTTTTTAATTTCTTCTCTGTTTGTTACAATGAATGATGCTGAATTAGAAAAATATAATAATATTAATAAAGATGACCACAAAACTGAAATTTGAAGTGAAAAAGAAACATTTTTATGCAAAATTATTGCAGTTTCCTCATTCTAAGAACGGGTTCATGGAAATGGTTGTCTTTAACGAGTACATTACAACGCATGCCGAGTTTTATGGTTCTGTTTTGGTTCACCATGACTGAGATGGAGTAAAAATATGACTCAAAACTATGTTCACATGATTGACTTACAGAAGATAAAGACTTCCCACAGATTGACATGGTGGCGGTAGCTATGAGGGCTGATGTAATGAATCTTATAATCGACGCATCGGACATAAATGATTCTGCATGGTGGCAGTAACCAACCGTCATCGATAATATGCTTGATTTCCAACCAGACATAGATTCTGTCCTTATTTAACATGGACATCAGGCCTACATTAAATGGTGGTGTTGTAAAAAACGTTCCAAATGTCATCGTATCATCATTTTGACCTTTTCAGAAGGTTCCCACTGTTCAGGATTCTCTGAGCATCTGCAGAGCGTGTTTTTACCACAGCCCAAGATGTCACCGACTTCTGAATCAGGAAAAAAGGATTTATTTTATTTTTTCTTCAGTCCGCTCAAATACAAATAATGTATTTGTCCCAAAGACTGTTGTCATCAGGGAGCTTTTTGGAGGCGGCATGTTGTTGTCAGACAAATGTTTAATTAAAAAAAAACAACACATTTATCAGAAAAAATCTATTTATTGATGAAACCCAACTAAAATAATTCTGATTCATAGAGATGATGGATATATTGAATCGTTGGCATTATAATTATAATTGAATCGTGAGATCTGTGAAGATGCACACCTCTAGTACAGTGATGCCTTGCAGGAAAAAAGGTCCCTGGTTTGAATCCCAGCCTTGGGTTCTCTGGTTAGGTGTGAGTGCGTGCAGCGCTGTTTGTCCTAAGTGTCTCTGTCTCTAATGTATGGACAGACGGACTGAAGTGGACCCCTGGTATTGGTCAGGATTGGGGACCAAAGCCCTCTTGAATAGATAAAACCCATGAATACTTGAGACCGCCTCTAAAATGCTCAGAATGATCCATTTTAATAATCCAAATGCACCTTAATATGCATTAATACAAGCAGTAGAAATCATCTCAGTGCCACGACAGACGGTTCCTTATCTCCCCAGCCAATCAGCACCAAGAAATATGAATGGAGCTCCTGGAGCATCAGTCTGAGGTATCTCATTTTTTTTGTATGAAAAGCACTTTATGAATAAAGTTTGATTTGATTTGATTGAAGACAGTTGGATAAGATCAAATCCACATGGAAATATGTCCGATATAATATCACCAATCCAAGCAAGATGAATGAAATCAAGGCAGATTGATCTGTGCAGCCCTAATAATAATAATAATAATGAGTCGCATATGTTGATGCGTCTCCACCCGTCTGCCTGTTTCTGATTCTCTGACTTCTTCTCCTTCGTCTTCGTCCCTCTGTCTCCTCCTCTGGACTGTCAGACCGGTGTCCGTCCATGTATCAATCAGAGCCGCTTTGTTCTCCTGCGTGTAGACGGACCCGCGTGTGTGTGTGTAACAGTATTAACACGTCAGCCACCCCCACTGCTCGTTGATGATTAGTAACAGGTGTTGGCTCCATGTCTAAAACTCAGCAGATCCTGGAGAGCACGCCCACGCCGCCGCTTTCCATTGATGGACGTGATTTGTGGGGCTGAGACCTCCAGGCTGCTGGAACAACACGGCATCGCCCCCTGAGGACGACGTACAAAGTGTGCACACGTGTCTAAAGCATACATCCACACACGCAGAGGGTTCGACTCACACACACACACACACACAGAGCAGACATTTGGCCAACATGGCCGTCTTGGTGAGGTCAGAAAACACGGAGATCCCGAGCCGTCTCTGCAGCCCGTCCACGCGTTGTTGATCGTACTCTAACAAACACCAGGGGTCTCCAGCCTTTTCTTTTCTCTAAGCTACTTTTGCACCATGAAAGTTCAGAAACGCTACCACCGTCATACGATTTATTCGCATTGTTCCTTTAAATGTGTGAATTTGCTTACGATGTGCAGTATGTAACATGTTCCAAAAAATGAACACAGAGCTTATATTACTGCAATATGCATTATATTCACCAATATATAATATAAATAGGACAAAAATAGTGAAGTTCCTGTTTTGAAACTCAAATTAACCACATCATATTGTGTTTTTATAACTAATCAAAATGTAGATACTTTCAGATAATATTGTGGAAGGCTGAGTCTTCATCCCTGCCAGAATTTGTATCCCACCCCTAAAAAAGGTTCTGAGTGTCCAGTACATATTCAGCCTGTATTATGACCATTTAATCCTGTACATTTTTAGAAGTTTGGTCTATGAATAAAACGTTACCAGGGGGCACACTGAAAGCACAAAATTGGGTAAAGAATTCTCTTGTTTTCAATAATGTAGGAGCCATAATTAAATATTATGGGGCGTATTGATCACTTGAGTAGGGTTGCCAACTTTCATAAATTAAAATAAGGGACACTTGGGCTACAGGAGGTTATTCACCTCAGGCTGAGCCGTCCGACTCGCGGGGAGGTGTGGTTCTTTTAGTGAGGGGATCATCCAGAATGGTCATAAATTAAGCTTAAAATGCTTTATTCACAATAAACACATTAATGCATCAGTTCTGTAAGTTAGGCTACAAAAAGCTGCAATGAAATGCATCCACATAAAAAATGAAATAAAGTGCATAAAACTTTTGTCAACATGCAGTGTGATCTCATGATGTTTGTCTGTTGAGCTTCCAACAATGTATTTACAATATTTTCTTTCTACAGTGACTCTATGGATATTACAAATGAACCCCAAACACCTTTAAACTTGTTTATCTGCTCATTTACATACAAATTTAGGAGTGGGATTACAAATAGTTTATTAATATGCCTTACATGGCTTCTCTGATCAACAATACAACCACAATACGACATTTATTTCTCTAAAACAGCCAGAAAACCCATCCAAACATTTCTCATTTTAATCTATTTATTAGCATAACAATTAATCAGTCATTTATATTGATTGACTATTAGACTATGCATAAACCTACTGGCTTAAAAAACAACATCCTCCACAATTAATCCAACAAAAATAAAATTGCACACGGACGAGACTCCTTTGAAAATGCCCAATCTATTCAGAATATTTTAGCCTACGTGTCGCATAAGCCTCACAGACGTGTGTGTTTTCTGCGTTGTTGTGAGGGGTCAATGTTGTTGTGTGCGACTGAGAACTGCATTCATTACAGTTGGCCTTGTATTCGTCTTTACTGACCCTGTCCAGCGAGGACGGGCTTCTTCCCACTCATCTATGTCTCTGTAAGCGTTTTTGGGACATTTTTCGTACCTGATCAATCCTGAGCGCACCATACGCACGATATGCAAACACAAACATTTTGCGGTCCTTTTAGATCCCGCCGCCAGAACAGTTTTGCTGACTGTAGTTGGATTATTTCCTGTATTTTATTTTTAGATAGGCTACTTAGTTATAAATAGGCTTTTGAAGCCTATGTTTGACAGACATATTGGACATTTATGAAAATACGGAACAAATAGCGTCCCTGATTAGTTCAAAACGGGACGCCACATTGTAAAATAAGGGACGATTCCGTATTTTAAGGGACGTTTGGCAACCCTAGACTTGATTCACATCTGGTTGTCACAGTGAGGAGTCACAGAGGTTATAAGGAAAGCCGCAAAGTGAAAACAGGCTGTCAGTCAGACACGAGGTGGTTTTCACAGAGAGGAGCAATCAGTAGTCCTGTTATTTACCATTAGAAGCTGACAGCCACCAAACTAACACATCCCCTGCTACAACAGCGACAGTGAGAGTCGACAAAGTTCTTATGAATTTACTGTTCCGAGAATAATGTGAAAATAAATGGAGATTGTATGCGCAGTGTGCAGGAGTCAACTTCCAGCATTTAAAAAATGTTAAAGCAACGTGGCCCCATTTGGATAAAAAATCAGAGCATTTATGACGATACAAACGTCACGCTCAGCTAAACGCTAAAGCAGTAAGTTGTTTGTTCATTGATTGATTAATACAGCAGAGGAACACAGACAGCGCTTTAGTGAGGAAGTGCGCGCTCTCTGACGGGGATACCTGCTTTGGTACAACACCTGGGTCGATGCGTTGGTTGGTTCTTTGTTGGTTTGGTAAATAAAGATTAAACATCATTTGGTGTAGATTATCAGTTATCCAGTTAAACATTAGTGTTGGGATGTATACAATAAAGGAGACGGGACTTCTCTTGCTTTCTTGAAGACATTTTACATCTCATCCAAAGGGCTTCTTCAGTTCTGGAACTTTATTGGGAGTATCAAGCTGAGTTCACCAGAGCGGTTAATCTTCCTGGGTTCCGGTTAGTCAAATGTATTCATCCTGTACAGTATCACAATGACAGTCGGGCTACATTTTAAAAACATTTTTAAGATGACATATTTTCCAAAAAACATGTTTTTCTACTGTAACTTTTAAAAGAGGCCACGATGAAAGTGTGGTGCATTTCACCAACAGTGGTAGAACATGGACATCTTGGCAACTTTGTTCTGGACTCGTGAATATAGTTCACAACATTTGTTTTTACGTCTCTAAATGGTCTCGCCCCTTCCATATCGGCCCTCTCGGGTGCTCAGGTCAGCAGATCACCTCCCAATGTAGAGGTGAAAGAGCGTTGTCAGTGCGTTCCCCCAGACTTTGGAATGAGCTCCCCGTTCCCGTCAAACAGGCCTCCTCTATTGCCGTTCTTAAATCTCACTTAAAGACATATTCTTTTAACCTAATTCGTCATAACTTCCCTAGCTTTTATTGTTCTATTTTGTCTTTGATGTATTTTATTATTCTCTTTTTAGGTTGTACAATCTGTGTTTTATGCATTTTTTTTCATTATTTTTATACTATTTATGTTACTTATGGTTTTATTGTTGGCTCTTTCCTGTACAGGGCTTTGGTTGACTGTTATGTCATGTGTAAATCGTTTATAAATAAATATGGTATGCTATGTAACAACATTCTAGCCTAATAGTAATTTACTCTCTAACAACCATAAACTTGACATGTATGTAGTTTTTTTCCCCCTTTATTTTCGCAAAGACGCATCATGAATTCATACGAATATTCCTCCTCTCTCTAGCCGTGGTTCATCTCACAGCAGCAGCTGCAAAGTTCTCATTTGAATACCGCTCCTTGCGCCTGTTATTAATTGCTGACGCAGTCTTACGCTGCGTTCACACCGCACAGTTTGTCTGCGTCAGGCAACGCAACCAACGCATGAAATTTGACGTATGTACTTTTGGCTTCCAACGATTGATTCTGATTTAAAAAAGAGTGCGTGGGCGGGGCTTCTGAACCATGGCGTATCGTAACGAGAGAGTGGCTTGGCTTTATTTGCTAGATAAAGCTAGACAACGTTGACATCGGGTGCATCAGCGCCCATTATTCAGATGCGTTCTGAGTTATCGGAGTTTAACCATTTGCTCCAGGAGCTGCGTATGGATGAGGTTTCGCTTTCAACGCTACATCCGTCTGTCCCGCGCCTAATTTTACGACTTCCTCGGCCACATCGGAGCTTAAATCTCCTACCAGGGCATCAACTACAGGTTCTCTGTTCCTCTTTAGGAGCACCTGTCCATCTGACTTTGGTAAGTGTTATTTATGAATTTCTAAATCTGCGTTTGTTGAAAATGTTTTCACACGTCCCGGGAGTGAGAAGCTCTGATTGGTTGACGCTCTGCGTCAAGTCCGTCAAACGTTCAGCTAGCCGAACTTCTGCGTTACTTGCATTTGCTACGTTGCCGCTTGGAATACAAGTAACGCTTGAAAAGTTGACGGAGCAAACGCACACAACACACCGCAGAGACTCTGACGGACTCAACCGTAGACTTTACATGGAATCTTAGCGCAACTGACGCCGGCGTTTGTGGCGGTGTGAACGCAGCATTAGTCTATCACCCCCACCCTGTCAGAGACGCACTAATCCTTTAGTCTCTTCTATAGTTTAACTAAAACCTTTGCATGGACCGCTCTGTAAACATTGAGAATATAACTAACTTATGAGTGTAGCACAGTGGAAAATATTTGTATATATATATTTTTTTATTTTGCGTGGTTTGAGTGTGTGAATTTGGTGTGTTTTGTTTGCATTTGTTTCCCTCTGTGAAGCTCAAAAAAATCAAAGAATTGATCTGGATGATTCAGGACAAGGAGCGCAGCAACCAGCTGCTTTGTTACAGCGGCGCAAAACTTGTTAAGCTGAACATAAAAAGAGCCGAGGCAGCACGGCAAAGACTGAACCCACTGGCCGAACACCGCGAGCGATTACCGCGCACTAGAGCTGAAGATCTTTACCCCAACCCGTCCGCCTCTTTAGCACGATAATTTATATTAAAGCTCTGAATTATTCCCAATCTACCTGTCCAGATGTTAGCGCCACACAGCATGACAGGATGGTAAAGACCCACTCCTCTCAGATAAACTCACAGAAAATGCTGAAGGATAAATTATCCCAAGTTTCAAGTTGCAGAAGTCTCCTGCATTTATATAGCATCTCCCTGATGACCAAAGTCAGATAGAGCGCAGACAGAAACGCACGCAGGCGAGAAAGACTAACAGAACCAAGCGGTTAAAGCTTTCTATACCTGCTGACTAAACAAAAAGTTGTAAATCAACATGCCTTCAAATTAAGCTTCAGTTAACAGGCCTGTTTGACCGGAGTTCCAAACATTTGTTCAATAAACTGAAAACCGGACAACGTGACCATCAAGGTGCCAGTTTTTGATGCGGGGTTTAATCGGTTTGCGCTATAATAAGCTGCCAATCCAAATATGCTCTTGAAGTCTCTCTGGTTCAGGTCGGTTCAGGACCAACTTTTAAGGCCCGATTACAGCTCTAACAAGTCTCCGGCGGCAGACAGTCGGAGCGACGCAGATAATTACCGTTTCACCTGGTTTGAGAAACGAGCAAAGATGGCCACAAACGTTGCACTAGGCGCACTATGAGTCAAGGCAGCACGGATATCGGTGCCTGGCTTTTGTTTTCCAGCTGCTTTTGGCTGAAATGGGGAATGAGAGATTCAAAGGAGATCAGCTGTTCACCTGTCAGCTGATGTAGTGGTGTCTGCTCCATTGGAAGAATTTATATTAAGACTTTTACATGGAAGGAGTTTATTAAGTATAACTTAGTCATCTTTTGTACAAGGTAAAGGAATTATGTCTGTTTTTCAGTTTAAAGCTCTGAAAAAAGGTCCGGCACGATGCCGAAATCCATGCGCACATAAAAGCCTGAGTATGGATTTCAAATCCATACTGCTTGTGTAGTAAAGTAACTAAAGTACATTTAAAAAAAATTATTTATTTTTTTTTGCTGTATTTTAAGTACTTTTTATGGATGGACATGCCAACGATGTCCATCACGATGTTTCACTATCAACATCGTTAACTCTCAATTTGGTGGGAATCGCCCATCCCTAGTGTGAACCGGCCTTTAAAGGGACGAAAAAGCAAAAACAAGGAGCCTGCAAAGCTGGAGCACAAAGGCTGTGTATGAAAAATAGATTTTTTTGCACTTTTTTATGCACTTCTCGGGGAGAGAACATGTTGAAAGGGTTAATTGTCTTTATTCAACCCAAACAGCTGAACCTGATGTTGTAGCGTCTCCCCTCTGTGTCTCATTTAAACACTTTATTGTGCTCCAGTCAGCTGCTTTGTCAGCATTACTTCATCACTTCATCTCATTCACTGGTTGCACAACATAAAGTAGAGTAAAACTGAGAAGCAGAAACTGATATTATGCATGTTTTGGTAAATTTTTAACTGATAAAAATAGGTGGCATGCATATAGATCAGCACAAAGCTACTGTTGCTCATCCCTTTATTTCTCTCATCAGTTTCAGTAACATTATGGAGCCACCTTTCAAACCGATTATTTGCCGATACACAGCACTAATGCCGATACGTCTACAACACAAAAAAATGCACTGAATTGGAAGACGAGTTTTCTTCTTTGCTTGCTACAACAAATGATGAAGAATTACATAAAAAAATACCAGGAAACGACCACAAAACTTTAACTTCAAATGAAATTAAAATTGTTCTGGGAAATTATTGCAAAAATTCCACAAATATTGGCATCGTTTAACTTTAATGATTATGAGAACATTAGAACGGTATCAGCCCAATTTACAATAATTCTATTAATGCTCAAATATGATTTATGGTTAATTGATTCATGTATAGATCTCTGAAAGCTTGTTTTGCTTCCTAAATATGGTTATTGTGGTCCTAAAGATGGTTTTGGGTACTAAAATAAGACATTTAAATAACTCCGGAATTAAAAATGAAACAAACTATTTTCCTTCAAGTTAAAATAAGAAATTTAGAACAGAGGGAGTCGCTGAGATTAGCTCCAGCACACATTCAAAATTCATCCAAAAACTATAGGACACCATTTAAAGACCATTTAATTTTCAAAAGGCATCAGAAAAATCACTCACAACTTTTTCCACAAAATGCAACGTTTAAATTCCCTGAATAAAGATGTAGATATTTTAAATAAGATAAAATATAAATGTTATGATAACACGGAAAAAAGGAACAGGAATAATCTGATCTCGTGATTATTTATAAATTTAATATCGCACAAAAACACACCTGAACATGTTTGAATTAAAATGCGTTTAAATTGCGACGTTCTTAAACAGAAAACAACAAATGCAAAACTTGCAATATCTAGTGTAAACATGAACACTCAGTATCGGTATTTATCCGTCTTACGTACACGGTTCCAAGTACGTTGGCACAGGTTGATGACATCATCAAAGTGCAGAATCACAGAATCAAAATCTCTGCTTTGGTTAAATTGATATTGTTTCTACCTTATACCGTTTAAGCCCCTTAACATTTCTGCAGTTTCTGCTGTAACTTTTTTCAAAAAACGATCACCTAAATAAAATAAACGCCGTTCTTCAACCATTTTGATTATTGATTTTTGACACACAACACTCTGAAATTTCTCCAAGAACTGTAATAATATGTTTGAGTGCTATTGTTACCAAGCAATATGAGTTTTATACGCTGAAAAAGATACAATTTAATGTCCGCCTATTTATTTTCTAACAGCAGATGCTCTACAGGTAATATGAAGTGCTGACCTAATTAACACTGTGGGGTTAAAGCCTGAATTATAACCTTTATTCACACCAAATCTGACAGCGATATACCCCCCAAAAATGTGTATTTTGCACATTTTCTTTTTATTTAAAGGTGACAGGAGCCCAAAGGTGTGATCAATAATAAGCACAGTAAGAATGATCAGTTTCTCCTCTCAGACTGAGCTTCGTATCTTTGTGTTTTATGTTGACAATAAAATGTGCTTGGATGTGTTGCTGAAACGATAAGTTACTGGTGCATTGTGTATAATCATTTCCTCTCGTTGTGGATACGCCGTTTTTTGCTCACCAGTTACCATGGTAACAGATTCATGGGCGTGAATGGCAGGGGCGGCTGGTCCATGATGGGCGATCGTGCATCGCCCTCCTTGAGTCACACGGAACAAAAAGAGAGGAGAAAAAGAGTCTAATATTGCTGGTCCAAGTCTGTTAATTATTGTCCAATCAACAGCCTGAATATCACTTTCCAACCTGAAACCCCGCCCCTTTGATCTCAGTCAGATTGAAAATCACCCCCAGGCGCATGCTGCATGTTGTTATGCATGTTGGGTCGCTGTATAGCTTGAGTACATTTCATAGTAAGGTACCGCTGCGTTAAAAAGTGATGTTTTCGGACTTAAATTACTGCTAATAGTTAGCAGTAACTAATAGCACATAGAGGAAGTAGCTGTGTAGACGCACAACTTCACAATAAGAGCGTGTAGTCCAATTGTTTAGATTCAGAGTTTGTTTGCTGAGTGTTTACATTTTGGAAAAAGGGGAATTATGACATTTTATTACTAAGTCTTTATTACATTTGATTTATTTAATATTTAACACAGCGGCTGATATCCATATATTACATTTATTCATATATTTTGGTTATTTCTACCTTGCATTGTTCTTATTTTTCATATGAGATCACACATATCATCTCCCTCCTCACATTTCTATCAGCCAACCGTGTATCAGCAGCTGTGTGGAAATAATAAAGAACATCAGAAATATAACAGCCTTTTCTCCACCATATCTTCTCATACTCTGAATGGCTTTAAATGGAGCTCTGGCAGGTTCTCCCAGTATGAACAGAGTGATCCCAGTCTGAACCAGAACCTCTATAGACAGCTCAGTATTTCCTCCTCTACAGTAGCAGTCTGTTCTAGAGAAAATGTTGAAGCCTCTGACTGAAATCATTCTGTTGTCGTAGGATAGTCCTATTAAGAGGATGATCAGGGTTGTCCAACATTAATAAGAAACCGCTTTACATACAGAAAATGTTAGCTGGTTAGTTTGTGTTAGCGACTGGTTAAAAGATAAAACTATCTGTTATTTAATGAAAAAGAGCTATGGCAATTGGATTTGTCCCTTTACCGTTTACACCGCAAATAGTTTTTTTTGGTCATATTTGGAATGTTAATTAGTCAGGATTAATTCCCAGCTAACCTGTAATTAATAAGGTACAAAAAACATTATAGTTTGGCAGCTAACATTTAACCATCATAGTCAAAGCGCCCCCTGGGGAAAATTCCACCAGCCGCCACTGGTGAATGGCCTAGTCAAAGTCCAGACCTTAACCTATCCTATGATGAGCCGCAGCCAGACGAGGTTCTGCATAGTTACGACCGGGAGGGGGGGTGAATAGAAACGCACGCCACACTTATCAGAATTCGATGTTTAAAAATACTTTTCCTCTTAGTTATCCGCCACTAGGTGGTGCTCCAATAAAACAAGTTTTATGTTTTTAACCTGGATGTTTTGTTGTCAAAGCAACGACAATAATAAATAGCAGTTATTGATAATGAAGGTTATCGTTGGTGTAAAATAATGAAGTCGTTCTGTAAATGCGTGAGCATAATGAAGCGGGGCCGTCTGCTCCTAATGAGCCGAGCTGGAGCCCAAATTCTTTACATCTTCCATACATCTCCCCAAAGTAATGATGCCCATCCATCATTGCTCAACGGCACTACGTCTTTAATGGATTTTCACATTAGCTACAGTCACACATGTGGACGCATTAATCACTGACGCTCAGAGATGAGCCGCAGTCGCAGAAACAAAAGGAGGTTGGGACAAAGACGGCGGCACAACGCTCCGGTTCTGATCCGTGTGGTTTAGATTTTCTTACCAAGGAGGCGGCGCTGAGCTGGTTCTGTGGATGGTTGGTGTTGGTTCTGTTTGGGAACGGGTCGGTGAAGCTTTCCAGCCAGAGGAGGAAACAGAATGAAGGAAATGGAGGAAGTGATTAGCTTTTAGCTCCAGGTGGAGAAAGAGGATCCAGATCCAATGTATAAAAAATGGAGAGTCAGTAAAAAAATATAATAAAATAAAGGAATAAAGGTAATATATTTGTAAATAAATACATGCAGAAGAAAAAATGTGGAAATAAAAACATTTGGGAATAAATAAATACATACATTTGGAAATACCTGTCTAAATAAGTAACTAAATATAGAAAAATAAATAAATAAATTGAATATATATTTGTGAACAAATACATGTAGAAGAAATATTTTTTTATTCCTTTTCTGAATAAATAAATAATTAAATACATAAATTTGGAAATACCTGTCTAAACAAGTAACTAAATATAGAAAAATAAATGAACAAATAGATAAATAGAATATATATATTTGTAAATGAATAAACATATCATCACATAAAAGTGTAAATAAATAAATGAGTTAGGAAATTTATTTGTAAATGAGTAAATATAGAAAACAATGTAGAAATAAATAAACAAAAATGGAAATACCATTGAATATAACTTAAATATAGAAATATATGTATATAAATAAATGCATTTGTAAATAAATGTATGTGTAAATACAACAGAATATAAATAAATAAATAAGGATATACATTTGTAAATAAAATAGACACAAGAATAAAATGTTGAAATAAATAAATAGGCAAGGCAGTATTATTTGTATAGTCAATTCAAGGTGCTTTATATATGATTAGAATACAAATGAGCAATTACAATAAGAAAATCCATCCATCCATCCATCTTCTTAACCGCTTATCCAATTCAGGGTCACGGGGCAGCTGGAGCCTATCCCAGCAATTATCAGGCGTTAGGCAGGGTACACCCTGAACAGGACGCCAGTCTGTTGCAGGGCCACAATAAGAAAATAATCAAGAAAATAGAACAATGTTGGGACAAATGAGTAAAAAACAGGTTTAGTTAATTAACTGAACTTGCTGAAGAAAGCTCAGTTTTTAACACAAGAAAGCATTTTACAGTAATTAAGACAATAATTCGTGTGACAACTAAAAACAAGCAACTAAAAACAGTTACTCATAATCAAGTCTAAATATGTAAGTTATAATTTTAGATTTAAAAGAGTTCAGTGTATCTGCAGCTTTGCTTCTCCTGGTAGTTTGTTCCAGATATGAGGAGCGTAGAAACTAAAAGCTGCTTCTCCATGTTTGGTTCTGGTTCTGGTTCTGATCAGTAAACTATAGATGGAGGACCTGATTGATCTGGATGGTTTGTACCATGATAGCAGATCTCTAATGTACTCTGGTGCTAAACCATTCAGTGATTTATAAATCAGTAGGAGTATTTAGAAGTCTATTCTCTGAGCTACAGGGAGCCAGAGGAAGGACTTTAGAACTGGGCTGATGGGTTCTACTTTCCTGGTTCTAGTGAAGAACTTTTTAGGTAGACCTGTGAAGATACTGTTACAGTAATCATAAATGCATGGATGAGTTTTTCTAGGTCTCCTTGTGTCATCATTCCTTTAATCCTATAAATGTTCCTCAGCTGATAGAAAGCTGACCTTGTTATTGCCTTTATGTGACCCTGGAGGTTCTGGTCTGAGTCCATTATTACACCTAGATTTCTGGTTGCTAGTTTCTAGTTGGACCAACTGAAGTTGTTGACTGATATTTAATTGATGTTTTTTGGGTCCAATAGATAAGTACTTCAGTTTTGTTTTTGTTCAGTTGGAGGAAATTATTGGACGTCCAGCTGTTAATTTGCTCAATACATTTATTGAGGATTTGGACGGGTTCATCATCACCTGGTGACATTGAGATATAAAGCTGAGTGTCATCAGCATAGATGTGGTAGTTAACATTGTTGGTGGTTATAATCTGGCTTAGTGGGAGCATGTAGATGCTAAGTAGGAGGGGCCCTAGGATGGAGCCCTGGGGGACCCCACATGTGATTTCTGTGTATTGTGATGAGAACTGGCTAATCGACACAAAGAAGTTCCTGTTCTTCAGGTAGGATTTGAACCAGTCGAGTTCTGTACCAGAGAGTCCGACCCAGTTCTCTAGACGTTCCAGTAATAAATCATGATCAACCACTGACGTCCAATAGAACCAGTACTGTGGTTTTACCACGGCCAGTATTCGTATGGATATCATTGAAAACTTTAACGAGGGCTGTCTCTGTGCTGTGGTTCCTACGGAAAACCAGACTGATAAATATCAAAGCGGTTCTTCATTGTTAGGAAGCTGTTTAATTGTTGGAACACAGATTTTTCCATAATTTTACCGATAAATAATTGAGGAAATACACAAAAAACGCAGAAATATAGAAGAAAAAGATCTGAAAATAAATGTGGGAATCGGTAACTAACTAAAATTGCAAATAGCATTGTAAATAAACGAAACAAAATGTACAAAAATAATTATGGAAATAAATAAATAACGATTAAAAATACATTTATAAATAATTATAGAAAAAAATGTGCAAACACAATATATGAGTAAATACTATTTAAAATAAATAAGTAAATGTGGGAATACATAAAGGAGTTTTTAATGTATTTCTACATTTTTTATGATTTTATTTTCATATTTTTTTTTTTTTTCACATTTATTCATTTTCCATTGTATTTACCGATTTATTTATGTATTTCCACATTTATTTATTTATTGTTCATTTTGTCAGGGTTAGACTGTTGGCTGAATGCATCGGCCTGCTTATACAGGAAGTGATGCAATAAACAGCGACAGCAGCAGGTCTCGGTTTGAGCTCCAGGTTGGAAGAAGTCAGATCAGTGAGCGGCTCGGTTCTGGGTGGAAGATCTTCGGCAAACAACGTTCTGGGCAGCTGCCGGCTCGGTTCTGCTCCATTCAGAACCAGCTGATGCTTTCTGTCACTCCACAGACATAAATCTCTCCAGTAGGTGTGTGTGTGTGTGTCGCCGTAACGTCAAAGAGCCGACGTTCACGCCGAGGAGAGCGAACAGGAACGCTCTGCGTGTGAAAGTAAAGGAAAGCAGACGAACAGAGAAGCAGAAGAGCTTCTAGTTTAACCGAATAAAACGGATCTTACAGCTTGTTTCTTTAGGGTCTCCATGGTAACCCATGATTGTGTGTCCGCCAGTTGGGAAACCTTCAGCTTCGATTATATTTTGACCATAAGCATAGCGGAGAACTCCTCCGCCTGCAGAAACCAGGCGAAGTCCTGCCAGCTGCGCCGAAAATAAAAATGACTTCACTTCATAACTCAGCTCTGGAGGCAGATATTAAGACCGGGGAACGGCTTTAATTGATCAAATAAAAGCAGCGGATTGCTCCAAACTCTTTGCTCTGAATAGTTGCTTTCATGTTCTTCACATTTGTTAAACTAAACTTAATGATTCGTTTTTTAAAGTATTCCATCCATTAAACCAAATCTGTTCAGCTGTAAAACATCGGAATCCATTCAGATAAACGGAGACATTTTTGTTTTATTGCTGATATATTTGAAACGACAGCAGCTAATAAGGGAGAGTCGGTCATATTGCGTCAGATTCGAGGAGTCGTCTGTGTCGCGGGGTCCCCCAGGGCTCTGTTCTTGGTCCCTCTGCGCTCTAGTTTGGGAAACCTTCTCACCTTTATGCTGAATAAACTCAGATTTAGCTGAAGGTTCCTAGAAGGTTTGTCAGGTTGTTTGGGAGGATGTTGAGGCCTGGACATCTTCAGCCCCTTAGAAATCCTGCAATTTTCACATGAAATGTATAAAAAACACGGACCCAAATTAAAATTCAGGTTGTTGTCGATCCATTTTGGAGTAGAGGCATGCTTGGGGTCTGTCTGGAGAGAAAACACTCCCAGAATCCGTCTTAAATGCTGTAATATAGACTGGAAAAGATTACGTTTTATGTTATTCTATTTATTTTCTAATAATAGATGTTTTGAAAGGGGCTTTCTAATGGACAGGTGTTAAAAAGATCAATTCTAAATAAAAATGATTATGAATTAATTTTCTTTAAGAACAATAAAAACACAAGAGAATTGTGCAGTTCACTGCAGTCTATTTTTTTGGACGTGAACACAGTTAACAGTGTAAAATGAGCGTATTATCAGTAACATTTAGGCATAAAAATAGAGAATGAGGTAGAATTCCATGCAAATTAATGTACGGCATATTAGCAAAAATATCTCAGCCCATAATGAAGGAGGCTGACTTAGTTGGGCTGTATTTTGGGGCAACATTGGGGCTCTCAGAATGAAATAACCCACCGTCACTAAACACAACATTTTCATGGTCTGTTGGAGTAAATGTGGATTTTTAACATATGGATCTTCTGCTTTCATTTAAATGAAATCAAACATTTCATCAGATTTGTGAGAGACAGCAGGCTGTAAAATGTGAGTTGTTCATAATTCTTCTGGGAGGGAATTGGGGGGGGGGGGGGTGACAAAATTAACTGATGATTGTGTCCTTTATTGGCATTTATGGTTAAAAAACAATACTATTAGCTTTCCAAGGATCTAAAACGTATAAATTGATAGAAGTTATTATCATATGAAGAGCGACGCTTCAATCACAGCTGCTTTCTTTAACCTGGTTAACTAAGTGGTCTATAACGCTGCAGCGTGGCGGCTGTAACCGACCCGAATCCTCCTGACCAGCATCCACTCAGCTTTCACCTTCCTTTTATTGGTTTGGAAGGTTTTGTGCTCCACGCAGGCTGAGAGGGTCTCACCTAAAGGAGGTGTTGAATCCGACGTGCAGGACCTAATTGATTCTACATGATGTTTCTCCTCGTGGAAGCGTTTTTTTTATTCTTCCTGGGGACGTTCTGACGCATAAATCCGTCAGGGTCGGAGCTTTTTCACATTCACTTCATGCAGATTGATGGTCCTGTTCAGGGAGATGGACACACACACACACACACACACACACACACAAAGTTAATCATGTGTGTGACGGTCCAGAGGGGAGAAGGGAAAATCTGGAATAGCGGTTGGACTCGTGTCTGTGTGTAACTTGGCTCCATGCCCTGTCGCTCCACGAGCCGCGCTGTTAGAGGTCCGTCTCAGGATTATCCCCTGGTGTCCAACACACACACACACACACACACACACACTCGCTCGCTAACTAACCCTCTGTGGTTGTTCTTCACAGCGCCCGTCAGCCCTACATCTTACCTGACGCTTCCTGTTCCCGTCAGCCGTGACACAGACAGCTTCTTGTTAAACCAGACGTCCCATTCGTCTGTCCTCCGTCTCCACCGCTGCACCCAATCAGAACTTCCTGATGCGACGCTCCTTTCATCATCATCATCATCATCATGTCCTCATAGCGCCTTAATTCGTTAACCTGTCGCTGTCCCTCCACGAGCTGACGGTGCTTTGAAGAGTCACTGAGTCGCTCGGTGTTGCGCCAACCACTGGAGCATGATGGGGGATTTCCTCCCACTGACCCCGCAGCTTGTGAGTCAGGAAACGGATCGTTCAGAGAGTCTTTCCAACCTCCCATCGCTTCAATCTGAGAAATGTTTCCTCATTTTAAAACTTTGGCCGAAGTGGAGCTTAATTCCACTCTCCGGTCTTAGCGAAGCGCGGATTCAGCCTCCAGAACGTCTAAAACCCCCGCAAGAAATCACCTGTTTGAAGCAAAAACGCTTTATTCCCATCCCATTATTTTATTACACACAATCAGATGATGATCTCAGTTCTGTGTGAGAGACTCAGCGTTCAGGCCACAGCAGGTGAACCGTTTGAATTTTAAGTGCAATCGTTTCCTAATATTTGTAGTTCTCTGTTCAGCTTTTTAAATCAGTGAAAAAATAACTACTTTTGAATATATTAATTTAAAAATTAACGGGTAAAAATGAGGGATGTTCGATATTATGGGACTGCAGTGATATTGGCTTGAAATGAAACTGAAAAGTTTTAGAAACAAATCAAAAAAACAAAAATGAAATACATTTTCAGAGATTGGTTTTTGAATAAAGAGTTAAGTGAGGGGAAAATTGGGTGCTTTTTAAATTTCTACGGTTAAAAACATAATTTGTAAAATTAAAATTACACATACTTTTATGGATTTTTGCTCGATTTAAAAAGTGAAAGTATAAACGCTTGAAATCAATTTAACAGACACACTTTTATTTTTAGAAACTGGACGTATTTTCCCTTCGGTGTGACATTTGACAAACATCCACAGGTTATTTTTACCTGTGCGTTGGGATGGACATGCATGGAGTGGCACATCCAGGTCTTATGCGAAAAACTGCTCCCCCTGTGTCCGGAGCGCGCATTGCAGCCAGAGAGGCGGATCAGACATTTACGCCACTTCTGATATATTTCTCAGTAAAATGATAACAAGCAGTCATGGTAATGTTGTTACTTTATTAAGCTTCCAGTAAATAAATCAATCAAAATAATCTTTTGTCTTTGTGTGTTTTTAAAGCGTTTTCAGGGTTGTTTTTTGTTTGAAATGGTAAAAATGGAAGTCTGCATAAACCTGCCGGATATCGTCCACCAACGTTTTGCTTTACATCAAATTCATTTTTTTTTTTATCCCACAGTCGACAGCCCAACATTGGTCAGAACAAAATGGTCTGACATTTCTCCATCTTCATATGACAGATGCTCAGACATAATTGTTTTGGCATCTCTGAAGTTACGCCTGACTATCGTTCCAGCGTCACGATCGCGGTCGAGTGTCTGCTGCATGTAGCGCGTTTACGTGTCTCTAGGTTGTTAAGCTGCAAAAACTTCTGGTTCAGCCAAGATAAATAAAGGAGCTTTTCTCCTTTTCATTCCTTGCATTTTTCTTTCCCTGCGTGGGAAAAGACTAAAGAGAAAAAATATTTTTCTTTTCAAGTTAAATGCCTAATAATTTTCTTTTTTAATATTTGTTTCTAAAACGAAATTTCAATTACACAAAAAAGTACACGTTACAGTACCGTTTTGTTTCATTGTTTCACTTTCAATACAGAAATGTTCACTACATTTATTTCAGATTCAAAAACAAGATTTTAAGTTACAGTTATGTTTTTCAATATTGATAAAAGTAAAAATATCAATATTTCTTTTCAGTTTCATTTGATATTGTTGTGATCCCATACATTATTGGCGTGTTTTTAAACAATATTCAATGTATCGATATGGGGTCAATCTTAATTTCTGATACAGATATTAATGGATAATGCCTACAGATGTCTATATTGTAAGTTTTACCAAATACACCCAAATACATCACACATTACACCTCTGATCTGTCATATTTTGACTTTTTAACTGAGAGTAAAAGTAGCTGAAGAGTTTAATGTTTGAAACATGTAAAGGTGGATGTTTCAGTTGGAGATATGATATGAGGCTACAGACGGTGAGTGGGAAAAGGTCTGAGGTTAATTTCAGTAAACAGCTCAGTGCTGCCTCTGCTGGAGGATATGAGGGGCCTTGTTGGAGGTCAGAGTTCATCAGAGATCTTCCTCTCCCTCAGGCTAAATCATTCCTCCATCCTCAGGAATGTTCAGTGGAAGGCAAGTTTTATTCCAGGTGACATAAAGTGGCTTGTTAATTTTATTAAAATGACCTTCGATGGCGTCTGCAGGAAATTTGACTTCAGTCAGCAGGAAATGAAACAAAAACTGGTGGATGGTTTTAATGTATATGTAAAAAAAAATTTTTTAATGACTGTTCATCAGAGTTATGTTGAATTTAGGGGATTTAATAAAACACATTAACCTTCAGAGCTTCTGAATGTCACAGGTGGAATAGTGGAAACAGACCAGGGGTCTCATTTATAAACGTTGCGTACGCACAAAACGGGGCCTGAAACTGGCGTACGCCACTTTCAAAGCAAAAGTTGTGATTTATATAAAAAACAGACTTGACGGGAAAATGTGCGCACCTGTACGCCAACTCTGACCCGTGCGTACGGACATTTTGGAGACGAGGGAATCGACGATGCAGTTGGTGAGGTGGTGAACTGCAGCCAGAATGCATATTACTCCTCTCACACATATCATTTCACCTCACACCAAACATTAATTATGGATTCGTGTTGTTATAAACATCCAAACAAGCAATGATATCTGTATTGTAGCTTAGCAGTGAGCTATAGCTCTTCTAAAAACATTTTTCAATATTAAAATAGATACATAAAATTTATCTCAAAACCTTAAACTCAGATAAAAGGGCCGGGACTGTGTGCCAATTAATAAATTGAATCATCTGCCGTCCCTGAGCGCAATAATGCCTGCAGTCTTGGATGGGATCATTAAGATGAGCAGGCGATACATCACGTTTCCATATACTGTGGGGGAGCAGGCCGAAATTAAGATGCAATTTGCAGCAATGTCCGGGTTCCCAAACATAATCGGCGCAATTGACTGCACCCATATTACTATAAGGGCCCCGTCCGAGGAAATTCCCCTCCCTCCTGGCGTACCCCCTCCCCAGCATGAGAACCCCGACCCACAGCCGCCTCCTCCTCGACAGGAAGCTTTCACCCAGGGAGCAAGGATCGGCCAGGATGTAAAATTTTTATTGTATCATTTAAGGTAGCAATGTGTCAGCTCGGGTGTACACGTACCCCCTCCAGTAGCAGACCCACTCTGGCGGTGGGAGGCAAGTGTTTTTTTTCCCCCTCAACTTTGAGGTCCGACCACTTTTTTTTAATTATTATTTCGGGTACCGTGCTGTCAGTTGCGCTGACAGTCTGCACTGCAGACGCCACATGCTGCCACTCACAGTTCTTCCTTTTATTTGTGACACCGCTGCTGTGTCCACCAAATAAAATGTCTCTTCTAGCCTCCACTTCACCCACTAGCACTTCAATCAACATCTCCGTAAAGTTTCTCTTCTTGTTTTTCTTTTGTTGTTGCCATATTTCCCCTCTTCTTCATATGCATCAATATTCATGTCCTGCTTTGCATTGACCTTTTATAGCCAGATTTGGGCGTGTTCAGGGCGGGATATGAGCCAAATTCACGTGCGCAAACTTCCAAGAAGACCGTGATTTATAAAGGGAAATTGCTTACACCTGTGCGTAGGCATGGTTTTATAAATCAGAAATCTTTTTGGCGTACGCAAACTTTTTGTTTTGGTCGTACGTACACTTTAAGTAGGGATTCTACACAATGTTTTATAAATGAGACCTCAGGTCTAGAATGAACGCGTTAAAAAGTGTATGTGTTCGAGTGTCCACCAGGGGTCGCTTTAGCCAAATTTTTTCCGTATTTGACCGTTTGTTTTTTTTAAACGTTGACGGAAAAATCTGAAAGCTGTCCATAATTTGTACAGATTAGTATTCACACTTTCCTCTGACCGCTTTCTGTAAATTCTTGCATGGGGTCCTGGTAAATAAATGACATCCATTATTACTACACTTTACTACACTTATCCTTGATGGGTTGCGGGGGTTCTGGTGCATTTCTCCAGCAGTTATCTAGTGAGAGGCAGGATTCTGGACATCACCTGGACAGGTGGTCACTGCCAGTTCATCCATCCCAGTGCGCCCAGTTAGCAGCACTCCAAAGAGCTCCTGATGTGTGCCAAAGACAGGTGTTGTACGGAGCCTGCTGCTGCTCTAAACGTCTTCCAGGCCCACAGTACCATTCTATAGCATTACCTTAAAGAAATTTGCCTTCTCATTACTTCCGTATTTGACGCCTTGATATTCGCCTGAGCCTCTCTAAGCCCTCCTACCCTTTGTGAAACTCCCCCTGCAGACCGGTTATTATAACAGCATGTGGTGGAGTCGGACTCTGATAGTTTACAGAAGTTTTTAGTTTGTTGCATTTTAGTATTTAGGAAAAAAAATCACATTGGTGAAGAATGGCAACGAGGTAGATTGTAAGACGACACAAATGATCCGATATCTGACCCTGAAAGTGGGTTTTTGAAGAACCAGAAAGTATTCAGAGGCTTTTATAAGACGTGTCGGCTTTGTAATATTTAACCTCCTTGGCACCTTTTTATAAATATTAATCACTATGAAGCTACGTTTTGCACTGAAACCATAAAAACACAGAAATATGAAGCTAAGTCTTGCATTGAAATCACAAATGTAGAGAGAAATTAAACTATACGTTTTGCACTGAAACCATAAATTCAAACAATTATGAAGCTACGTTTTGCATTGCAACCATAAAAGCACAGATATATAAAGCTACGTTTTGAAGTCTGAGTTAGTAATGTTGAGTTATTATTCTTACTTGTACAGGTTCTGATGGAGTAGCCTCACCTTTAGGGCCAATCTGCTTATTAATCTATTATCAAAAAAGATTTTTGTTGAGAAATCAGTCGTCTGTGAAGTGATTTACACAAAGATAACAGATCTTTTTCGGTCTAGGATTGTTTCTAAAGATGAAGTCCAAACTCTTAGCCTTACAATTAGCCTAAGCTAACTATAGCTGCTAGCTACTCTACCGGAGATGATCCGGTCTACATCATGTAGGAGGAGGAGATGAGAGGAAAAGGAGGAAATGTTTGGGAGCAGGCGTTTCAGCTCCCCCAATAACTACCATTAGGGACTCAAAAAATATTATTTGATGAGTCAAATCAACACTTCAGGCATGTTTTTAATGAGGAAATAACATGTTATCAGGATGTTACACGTCAAAAAGTCTGTTTTGCATAATCCCCCCCCCCCCCCGAATCTGCAGGCTTTCCTCCAATAGTTAAAGGGTCAGGAAACAATTCATTCTGAGAGTCTTGGACTTCTGGTTGCTTCAATGGGAGAAATGTTTCCTCATGTTAAAACTTTTTGTCTGAGGTGATTAACTTTACTGCTGTCTCCAGTGCGGGAGTGAAACGCAGATTCTGCCTGCAGATCAACAGCTAAAACCCCAGGATGGGTCATTTATTCTGTCCAAGGCAAAAAAACCCAAAACCTCATGACTATAAATTCTGCAACAATCTGACTATAAGATAACAAAAAAGGAGAGTACTTGCATTCTGTGATGTGCAGGAACCACATCAGCGTTTCATTTCATTTTTATGTGTAGAATCCTCTGGTCAAGTTATTTTTTATTGAATAATACTTTTAATGAATAAAAAAAACAGATTATTGAATAAGTATTTACTCAAATTAAGTGATGGATAAAAATAGATTGTGATTTTTCTGACCCTGCCAGTCAAAATGACAGACAAAAAAATATTCTAGTGTAACTTCTTGTGTCCACCTTCATCCCTTTACTCTTGTCTGTCATTTATTCTGCTAAAAAATATGTATTTCTTCAGTAACTGTGGCAACACTGCTGTATAGTTTAATACCACTATTGATATTGTGATGTACTTGTATCGGTTAGAGTTAACTGATGCTATCAGCCGATACTTGTGGTACTAAGATGTGGCACTGGTACTCATATTCAGATCGGTATTGTTGCATCCCCAGTTTTCAGTCTCACTTCTGATTCTCATAATATCTCTGGCTGCACGCTGAGGATGGTTGTGCTGCTGGAAGCTGAAGCTCAGACGTGCCCTCTGGTCTCCGCTGCATGCTGCTGCCACCACCGTGTATCACAGCGGCGATTTCCAGTCTGGCTTTCCCTCGTCTTTGGTCTCCTCTGACCAGCGCTGCTCCTTCCGCAGCTTTTCTGTCTCTCCTGCATCCATTGAATATTTTCAGATCATCCTCCATGTTCTACTCGACTCTCCAGCTGCTTGTTTCCTTCCAGCCTGCACTGCCTGGGTTTGTCCAGCAGGTGAGGCTGTGCTGCAGTGTTTCCAGGCCCTGCAGTGGGGGGGCTACAGGTGGAGATACAGCAGGAAGGGTGCGCTCCGTCCTGCAGGGTTTTTCTGCAGACGCATCCATGCTGACGGTTGTAGCTCTGAAGGCCCCACAGCTGTCTCTGCTGCTGCCTGTCCCGCTTCGTCTCCGCGTGGACGGATTGATCCAGGGTGATACCCGGACGTGTCACTCCCAGCTCACCTTGGCCTGGATGTGTGCTGATCCGGGGTCCGTCTCTCTCTGAACATGTGATGGTATTTTAGCACACGCGTGTCTTTCTGGATCTGAAGCACATATTTGTCATGTCAGCGTCGTTGCGTTGAAGTTTGGAAGCTAGTGTGTCTCTGGGAGCTGGAATACATCTTCGTTTGGACCTGAAAACGTCTCTCCTCCTCCTCCAACTCATCAGATGTGGGGTAAAAATCTCTGTAGCCGACCTGTTGGGGGCAGCACTGAGCTTGAGCTGTAGTTAACAGTAACAGCATCACATCTTAATAGGAACCTGGAGATAGAAGAAAGTGTTTTAATGTTTTTAACAGAAATTGGAAAAGAAGAAAAACTGTGATTTCTCCAGTCCTCTAGTTCACTGTTTCTCAACAGGGGGTCTGTGAACCCCCATTGGTCCGTGATGAAATTGCTACGGGTCCTGGATAATAAAATATTATAAAAAATTTAAAAAACGTATGTACCTAAACTACAGAAGCTAATATGAGCTTTTTCTGTTTCGCATGTTTCATCGTACAGGTCATAAAATTAGAATATCATGAAAAAGATGATTTATTTAAGTGATTATATTAAAAAAGGATACTTGTATATTAGATTAATCCATCACCCACAGACTTATATATGCTTTTTATCTTGTGATTTTCTGATTATGACAACAATGAAAGTCCCAAACTCATGATTGGGAGACAAACGCAGACATACAGAGTTGGAAATACTGTTTTGTTACATAATATATTTCTGAAAGCTACTGTATAAAAAATAGTTTCTGCAATCTATTGTATATTCATATATTATTACATATTCAGAAATATGTATGCAGTATTTTTCAGAAATATGTAACATAATGTTATATACATTGGTATTTGTGAAAAAATACTGTAAAAAGTGTTTTGTTACTGTATTTCAAAGTTGCTGCTTTTATTTATTTTCTAAATAATGTTAAAACTGTATCATCCTTATCCTTATCTTAATCTTTATGGGATCCCCCAAAATCAGTGAAAAAGAAACAAAAAAAACATATCAGTCATATAAAAATGAAAAGCAAGAAATGCAAATTAGAAAAAGTTTTTTTTTTTAAAACAGCAACAGGGAAAAATAATAGTTTATTCAACAGTTTTATGTTTGAAAGCAAATCAGGATTTCGGCAGCTTTGCAGTTGTCTGGAAGTTTGTTCCAGACTGTATTTTGGGATTAGTTAACTTCCTATTAACGCGTCGTGTTGGTCTTAATATTCGTTAATAATGGTCTAAAAAGGTCTTTAAAAGATATTAAATGTAACTTACTGAAACCTGTAAGAACCCTGAGCATGGAGACCGATTGAGGCAGACTAGTGCGTACTAGTTGGCAGCAGTACGCACCGGTACGCATTGGTACGCAGCAGTACGCACCGGTACGCATTGGTACGCACCGGTACGCACCGGTACGCAGCACCACCACTTCTGATAGTTCTTTAGAGTTCCACCAGCTCTCTGAGTGCTGAGAACGTTCTCTTTGGCTGCATCTAGAAGAGCTGATCCGTCCCACGCTGCTTCTCACACCTGTGGTGCATTTAAGGAACGTTCAAAATGTGTGGCGAGTTCAATAACGTAGGGCTTTTCAAACTTTTAACAAAAATTTAAAAAACAAGCAGTAAACTTCTGTTTAATGAAGGTTGGAAAGCAACTTTTTATGCATAAAAAAGAAACAGAAAAAAACGCCAAACTTAGTACTACAAAAAAGACCCACTATTTTCTCTATTCATTTGTCTTCTTTGCCTCTTAGACCCATAAAATCTAGAACTGTCTTTGGCTGCGAAGAATTAAACATTATTTTGTTTAAGAAAGAAATATAATTAATATATGCCGATACTTAAGGGGAGCGTAGAAACTGAAAGCTGCTTCTCCATGTTTGGTTCTGATTCTAAGGATGATCTGGGATGGCGGGTTCTAACGTCAGCGGATTCTTCCACTGGACTCTAATAACGTTACTCAAAAGGTTATAGGTCACAGATTGATGGAAGGATAAAGGAGGAAGAATGGAAAGTAGTCATTAGATCGTAGGCCAGGTGTGCTTCTTTCACCTGTTCAGAGCCTCCACCTTCATCAGTGCAGACTGAGTGTCTGCATAGTTTAAAATGAGAGCTTTCTGGGTCATTTTGTTGGATTTTACAGCAGAGGGCAGAATAATAAAAATGTCTGGGGGGGGCTCTCTCGGAACCACAATCAATGAGTGGGCCAATAACGGGCCTCTGCAGGGTTCTGGCCCTGGAGAAAAGGATCTGGACATGCCTGCAGCTGCTTTTCTGGGTTGCTCTCTTCCAGCGTTTGCTGCTGGGTTCAGACGCTTTTCTCACCGCTGCGGTCCGAATCGCCACCTCTCTCTCACGCATCCTTTATTTCCCATGTTGCATCCTGTTTCCACGACTCTGCGCGCGTCTCCTTCTCGTTCTTCCTCCTCTCCTTCTTTTCACGCCTTCATCAGGACCGCTCAGCCTTTCCTGCCGTTTCTCCTCCACAGTCTCCCTGTCGCTCTGCTCTCTGTGTCAGTGACATCACCTCTCCTAATGGGTGTCACCTGCTGGAGTAATGGCCAGGTCTCACACACACAGGTGTGTGTGTGTGTGTGTGTGTGTGTGTGTGTGTGTCCCGCTGACCACCACAGTCTCACCTTGCATGGAGACCAGACAGATTTCGCCGGGTTAATGTGTTTGGAGCGGTTTCAGTTGGATCCCCGGTGATGCTGGCGATGATTTCTGCTACTTTCAGCGGTTAGTCACTGAAACAGAAACATGGACGATGGTAAAGAGGAAGAAATGTGCCGTTTGCGTTTCACCTTTAACACCTGACAGGATTCATTTGACGACGTATGCTTTGGGTCAGTTTCAGCGCAGTAAACTTTGCACAGAGTGAGCCGGGGGCCTCTGGATGAGAGGCGGGGACAGCCATCGAGTTAACACAACATTTGACCGTTTATTCAATCATTGACAGAAAATAAGGAGGTGTTCCATCATTGTGATGGAAAAAAAGACTCCCCTTTAACAGGAAGAAACCTCCAGCAGAAGCAGAACCAGAACCAGGCTCAGTACAAGCAGCCATCTGCCACGACCGTCTGGGGGTCTGAGAAGATAGAGAAGAGACACAGAATGAAAAGAACTGATATAAGAGTACTTTCTACATTACAAAAAGTTGACCACAGGACATGGAGGATGTTTGGTCTTTGGGAGCTTCATCTGATCCACCAGGATAATTGTTCCCTGATTTCCAAACTTGGGCTCTTAATTCCAGTCCCCAGTGTGGCAGCAGAACGCAGATTCAACATCTGAACCCCCATCAAAAATCGTCAGAAATACAAAACCGCATGACCAAAACGTCTGCAGCGATCCCCCGATCTAATTACGCACAAATGGGTGATCATTTTAGTTCCATGTGGAGCAGGAGAACAGTTCCCCCGCTGTTCAGGCCACAGCGGGGGAACTGTTCGTATTTTTAGTGCAGTCGTTTCATATAGTCTGTAGTAGGGCTGGACGATGTTTCAGCTTCTTTAAGAAATATCCTTTTTTTTTCATATAAGACACAAGAATGACCGACTATCATTTATATGGATCTAAATAGACCAGTTTGTTTTCTGCCGTCTGTTTGTCTCTCGCCTTACTTCACCCATCCTCACTGAACGTGAATCGCACCGCAATCCCACAGGGTCTTAAAAAAGTCTAAGAGAGTCTAAAATTCACAACTTTGACAATTTTGTACAATGTCTTAAATGTATTTAGATCAAGGGTTAATTTTTACTTTGTTTATTATCCTCATGCTCTCTCTGCTGTCTGCGTGTGATTTACACCAGCGTACGTGAAACTTGAACGGCGACATGCGTAAGTTTCCTCATTCCGGACATGAAAATCCTTCACCTGTTGGCGAATTTTACCGAATCCAAAATAGTTCACCTACGTCATTCGGGTGTCCGATGAGGAAAACTAACGGCTGTAATTAGTGACGCACGGCTTTTGCCATTTTTGGATTAGTTAACTTCCTATTAACGCATCATGTTGGTCTTAAATTTCGTTCATACTGGTTTAAAAAGGTCTTTAAAAGATATTAAATGTAACTTACTGAAACCTGTAAGAACCCTGAGCATGGAGACCGACTGAGGCAGACTAGTGCGTACTAGTTGGCAGCAGTACGCACCGGTACGCATTGATACGCAGCAGTACGCACCGGTACGCAGCATCACAACTTCTGATAGTTCTTTAGAGTTCCACCACCTCTCTGAGTGCTGAGAACGTTCTCTCTGGCTGCATCTAGAAGAGCTGATCCCAGGGATGGAAATTAACTTTTTTGTCCACCAGCCGGTCCGGCTGGTGGATTTCAAAATCTACCAGCCGCTAAATGTTTTTACCAGCCACTTTTTTATGTTTTTAACCGACAATGTGTAGCTGCATGTGAAAATTAATACGACAAGATCTACTACACTTGAGCAGTTTATTTAATCTCAAGTTTCAATAAAATACTGGCATTTTTTTCCTCTCTCTTACAAACCATGAACTGATATACATTTCATTAAATGAGTAGGGCAGATTTTCTAAACAAAAAACTAACATTCCTCCACCCATCCTCCCAGTTCTATTTACTCCTGCTCATCAGAATCAGATTCTGAAGTTTCAGAGGTGCTTTCCTGACCGTTCTTCTTCCCCTCCATGAACTCTGGCCTCCTAGGCCGAATGCTAGCCTGATGCCAGAGCTGGATAGCAGGTGTGGGGTCATAGTTCTCAATAGAGGGACTGGATAACTGGACAGTCAGTAGGTCACAGAGGCTTCTTGATGTAAGACGGGACCTCCAGTCACTTTTCACTAACTTCATTTGATTAAAGCCTCTTTCACAGTCTGCTGTCGAGGCTGGTATGGTAAGAATAAGATCAACTAGGCTGAGGATGTCAGGGCACTGCGGTTGCAAAGACCTGTTGATTTCTGGCCAGGTCTTCGTGTGGAGACTCTATCCCATCTCATACAGTCTGGTCTTGAGAATGGTCCACTGATCTGGGATGAGCTCAACAGCAGCACCCGAGGATATCAGGATGCTCTGGAAGTGTGTGGTTAAAAAGGGAGTTTTTCCTTCCCACTGTCGCTGCATGCTTGCTCAGTATGAGGGATTGCTGAGAATTCCACGACGCAATCTTCTTTGGTTCTGTAATTTCTACACTAAACATTGTATTGTAATAACTCTTTTTGTAAAGTGCCTTGAGATGACATCTGTTGTGAAATGGCGCTATATAAATAAACTGAATTGAATTGAATTAATTTCCCCACTTCTGATTCACCAAATTCTGAAAAGAGACATAATGAAACATTCACTTATATGCTTTCATGACTTTGTAGAGGGAATTTTATGCATGCACCTAAACCACATACCTTTAGAGCGATCAGCGTCAGGCCAGCTGTTCATATTCACCAACTTTGTTGCTTGGAGAATCCCTAAGGTCATGTCGGTGAAGCGACTTTGCAGACTCTGGCAGAGTTTGTCGAGCAGCTCAAACTTGGCGTTCATGACATGGTAAAGGACGCTGTCATCATTCTCGTACTGCTTCATACAGGCTTTTAGCTTGGGTCCAGGTCTGTGGTACATTTACATTAGTAAGTTTATTAAAGATAATTAGCAAAGCAGCAAACATAAAAAAAACTCCTCCGTTCTCTGACACACCTGGTTTTGTATTTTGTGAGCACTGTTTGGGTGGCTGTCAGACAGCTGTGTACTTCAGCCACTGTGATAGCTGAAGTTTGAAGAGTCAGAGAGAGGCTGCTGAGGTGAGTCAGGCAATCATGCATGAAGTTGCAAAACATGAGAAATGCCGGATCCCGGCAGGTTTGGAAGTAGTGGCGTGCTTTGCTCTTCTGCACTGCATTCACCCCTTCAGCATCTGGTGACTGAATCTTTATACAAAATCCATCAAATCAATAAATAAAATTCATTAGTATATGTGTTTTTATAAGTGCAAGTTAGTTTAATTTATTAAATTACACTCAACAAATTCCTGACAGCGAATTGGACCTAACCTTTTAACTTAAGGTTAAAGTTCCCTACACTGTTATTTAGCTTACCTGGTCTAGGTGCTGTGTAAGTCCCTGGTAACCCCTCAAAAAATGGTCAATGGCCCTAAAGAGGTGAGAAACCCACCTGGTGCCTCCAACCCTAGTTGGTACAAGCGGATTCTGGCCCAGAATCTTGAAGCTGCGCTTTAAGTTTGCCCTGTTGAGAGCACTTTTACTATAGAATGTATGCAGCCCTGACAGCACATCTTCAATCTGTTTTGCCATATAGCAGCTTTTAATGGCATCCTTGAAAGCTAATTCCAGGCGGTGCGCCATACAGTGAATACCCAGGACGTGTTTGTTACTCCCTCTCAGCCGGCTCACTACTCCTTTACGTGTCCCCGTCATCACTGATGCCCCATCAGTTGCACATGCCACTAACTTGGCCTGCCACTCTTCTCCCCCGATCTCCCTCATCATGGTATCTACTGCCTGAGCGATGTTCTCACCGTCCGCTTTCTCCACATCCTGTATCCCTACAAAGTGGACCTCCACCTTTCCTCGGTTGCACAGACGTAAATACAGCATTTCTTGTTCCATCACAGCAGTGTCAGTAGACCCGTCAGACATAATGGAGAGAAATTTCGCTCTCGCTATCTTTGACTGAAGACTCTTCTTCTCAGCTGCAGCTATGTGCTTAATGAACACCCTGGCTTGTTTCCGATTAACATATGTGCTGCCTGTGCTAATTCCCTTTTTCTCGTCTAACCTATAAAATGAAAAATGGAAAAATAATCAATGAAAAGTAAAGTTTGAAGTAAATGTACCATAGCACTAACGTTATTGTGTATTTTATGCATACCGATTTGATATGACTAGCCAAGCTAACATACTAACAGCTACATGGGTGCTATATTCTGACCTTATTTAGCATTTAACCATGTAAAACCTACTTTAACAATTTGTAGACAACAACAAAAAAAAGACTTACTTGCACTGCCATTCGTAATCTTGAAATGGCCTTCCTTTTTTCGCGATTGCGTGGGCATTCCTAAACAGTATCACCATCTTATCCAACTGGGCCGTCTTCAAGCTGGTAAGTGCCTTCATGGCAGCTGTATTCTCCGGGGCAGCTTTTCCCTGTGCTCTCTTCTTCACCTGGATGTGGCATTTGGATGACTCGTGGTCTTTAATGGCTTCCAGTTTTAGGTTTTTAGTCCCAACAATGAAACTATTAGTTTTGGCATCTTCTGAAGCGTGTTGACGACATAGAGCGCAGAACATTGTCAGACTTGTCCCGTCATAAACTAACCAATCACGGGACTCCCCATTGTCTGCTTTTCTCCATCGTTCTTTAAAAAAACGTTTTTTGACCTTCGCCTCTTTGTCCACTGGCTCCTCCTGAGAGGTCTATTCTGCAGACCTCTTAACGCCTGTAATGTATCGCCACATTTTTTACTTGTGTCCGCCGTCGTCTTCTTCGTGTATTTTAACGGAAGTTCGCAACCAACGTTAAGGTGCTTTACCGCCTCACTATTCTTTTTTTGTTTAAATAGCGGGTGGCATCCAACTTAAGGTGCATTACCGCCACCTACTGTACAGGAGTGTGAGTCACCGCCTCACTCCGTCTGGTTGAAGTTAAGTTATTGTTATTTACCCGCCACGGTGGCCAGTGGGTGAAGCGAGTTTACCCGCCAAAACACAAAATCACCCGCACTTGGCTGGTGGCGGGTGCTAATTTCCATCCCTGGCTGATCCGTCCCACGCTGCTTCTCACACCTGTGGTGCATTTAAGGAACGTTCAAAATGTGTGGCGAGTTCAATAACGTAGGGCTTTTCAAACTTTTAACAAAAATAAAAAAAACAAGCAATGAAGGTTGGAAAGCAACTTTTTATGCATAAAAAAGAACAAAAAAGCTGCAAACTTATTCTTTAGAAATTACTCCAAAAACGACCCACTATTTTCTCCGTTCATTCGTCGTCTTGGACTCTCAGAACCATAAAATCTATAACTGTCTTTGGCTATAATAAATATATGCCGATACTTAATTTTTAACAATGTTTCTTAAATACATCTATAGCTGTATGTTAATAAAAGTGCCTGGTTGATATGGTTCCCAAAGGTTCTGAATTGCTTTTTTTAAAATATTTTTGGGAATATTGGATTTCAGTTGAAGAATATCCAGATCAAACTTTTGGTCCGCATCCTCCAGCTCTAATCTGTTGTTCTCTGTTCGGCTTGTTCAGATTGAAAATCATTTAAATTACATACAAATATAAATATTATTGAATATAATTTTAAACATTGACAGGCAAAAAAAAGATGGACTTCAAATAAGTCTAGCGCCACCTCTGGTCAGCGGAAGATCTGAAACAGGACAAACAGTTTAGAGACGACGGTTTAACTTAGCAGTCATGATTTTTTTTTTTCCAGCCTGGGATTCGAACCCAGGACCTGTTTGGAATCATTTTAACGAACTTAACGAGGAAACAGCAGCTGCAGGTTCAGTGAAAGGATCCGGTGGGCACCAGGAATGGCAGCAGGTTAGGTGTGGGGGTCCTGCACCGATCCCTGGAAGTCGGTCGGCTTCGGCTTCAGCATCAGGGGTGGAGGAACGGTGAGGTGAAGGGACGGGTCGGCGAGACGTCAGTCAGGCGACGTTAAACCCCGCCAGCAGCGCTGCAGGCTCCTCCTCCTTCGCGCACGTATGGCGGCGCGTGGGTTCGTGTGATGTCATCAGACTGACGGCCGACCATGATGGATGAGCTGCAGAGAGTGGACAGCAGGGATTCAGATGGGGTCGTGTGTGCGACGGACAGGCCAGGCTTCCTTCCATCGTCTCCAGCGGTACCAGCAGTCCATCACAGCCTGAAGGAAAAGAACCGAGCAGAATATACCAGAACATTTTCTGCATTCTGCATTCTGGGTTTCTGCATTCCTCCTGGAAGAACTTCTGATAGTCAGCATTCCGGTCGGAGACGAGGTTCTGATCCAGCTTAAAGCAGACGAGAAAGGAAGGAAGCCTGTCGAATCAGCAGGCGACCTCCAGCCATGCAGGATCAGAGGAAGACCAGAACTACTCCTTATGCGTGGGAGAAAAGCAGCAGCACACATCAGGCTGAAAACACTCTTCCCACTGAGAAATAATAGAATAATAATCATTTAATGTCCCACAATGCAGCTGTAACAGCAGCTTAGTGGAAACATAATAGAAACATTCACAATGAATACAGGAAAGTAAGAAATAGCATAAAAACAGATGTAGGAATAATAGATGTACATTAAGGACACGGTAATTAGACATAAAGTGAAACACTCAGATTAGATTGACACAGAAAATATTCACAGAATCTGCATGGTTAGATGTGCAATGAAAAGTAAATTATTTACAGGAAGTTAACAGAATGTAAGCTGAGAAATACAGATGTGCAAACATCTGTTTTTACATAAAAAGCTTTCATTTTACACAAATAAATGAAATCAAGGCCGACACGGTTAAAGTTCATTTGTAGACTTAAATCTTACTTTTTTTCATAAAGTCTTTAAAAATAACTCCAGTGCCTTTTTTAAACTCCTTTAAAAGGCATACAGGTTTTTTTTTTAAACTATTTTATTAAATAATAAAGTACCTTTCAACTTTTAAGTAGATGTCTTCATTTTAAACAAGTTCTAGTTCATCTAGTTCCTTGAACTTCCAAATGTTAAGATTAGCAAATAATGGAATCTTTTTGCTTTATGTTGCAATGAAAATATAGAATTTTTATTGCTTTTATACGTATTCCCCCCAAACCCTCAATTCATGATGTCATCCAAGGGACTATTATTAATTTATCAAATAAGGTAATTAATACATTCTGAGGTAGAAAATATTGAATTTTATATAAAATTACAGTAGATTTTGACAGTTTAAAAATTATGTAAGTAAATACAATTTAATCTGCTGTTAATAATAATTCCAGTAATTTTAATTTCAGTTACAATTAAAATTTCATCATCGTATATTTTTTAATTGTCTATTGACGTTTTTTAGGCTTGTTTCCAGAAATAATGTTTTCGGTTTTACCAAGATGAAGTTAAAGTTTATTCAAATAAAACCAATGTTCAGATTTCTGTAATTCCTTTTTAAATCATCTAAACAAAGTTGGATCATCAGCAAACAAAATACAGTCTGACAGATATTGTTAATCTACAACAGAAACAGCAATGGGCCAAGGACTGAAGCCTGTGGCACCCCACAAGTGATCTTCAATCGTTTTTCATTTTGTCATGTTTATTTGAACGTACCGATGCCGGTTTTGTAGGTAACTGGAGATCCAAATATGCGCCAATCCTCTAATGCCGTACATCTATAGATTGCTCAGTAATATAATACCATATATAGAGTCAAAAGCTTTCTGTAAATCAGAATTAGTTCATAAATTGCGTCAAACACGACACATTACTGCAGGAAATATGCACATTTTTTAGTTTGGACACTGCAGACCACCTAAAGCTGGACCTGCAGCCCAGGAAGTTTTATTTCTATGTACGGGGGAAAAAAGCGAGCTGCTGCAGGTAGAGACGGCTTTTAAATGCAAATTTTTTATGGGAATTTTTTTTCTGGCAGGCTGGGAGTTGAACCTTGGACTTGCCCTGGAGGAAACCATCAGTGATTGGCTAGCTCTGCTAATGCAGCTGGTTTGTAAATCTGTGTCTGGTCAATTAGTCAGAAAGACGGACAGACGTCTGATTCAGGGAGATCATCCTTTAGATCAGAGATGTCCATTCGCGGCCCTTCACCAACATTTAACATCGGTACAAATGATTGATGCAGATGGAGGCTTTCTTTTATAAAATACATCATTTTTGTTGACGAAAGGATTAGAAAATGATTCATGGTACAAAACGAATGGTTCATCTTTTAATAATGAGATTGTTTTATTTTTATTTTTTATTTCATTGCGTCAACAAGTAACACAAAAGCAGACGTAGAGAAAACACAGCTAATACTGACCCAAACCCGGTTCATTTTTGCTAAAAAAAAAAAACCTAAAAAAACTGAATTTTCATCCCCTCTGAAATATTTGAAAACTATTTGAAAATGATTTCTTTCAAGGCAAACCTTTAAAGCTCTGTGTTTTAAATCTACAATCCTTTAAAAATCCCTTTTCTACAAGAATTCCTACTTTATTTGTTTCATAAAAATATTAACAGCTTAATTTAAAAAAACAACAAATTTGCATTAAAACAAGCTATTTTTGTGACCCGCTGACGTTTTAGACGGTTTAAACTTCCTCCTGCTCTCTCCGCATCCATGAAGCCTCCAACGCCGCTGCTCCGACAGGCTGCTACCATCGGGGGCGCTCTCCTGCTGGCTGACGTTGGAATTAAAACCTGAATCCAGGATGATTTCTGCAGGTTTTTCATTAAAAGTCTCCTCCTCCGTCTACAGATCAGATTTCCTTCTTCCTCTCGTCTGTCATCATCCTTCTCTCCTTCCTGACTTCATCGCTCTCGTTTTTCACTTCCTCTTCCTCCCCACGGAGCTCTTTGCCCCGCCCCTTTCGTTGACTACGCAGCCCACCTCCCAGCTGACGGTACCGGTACCGGCTGCCTGACGCTGAGCCGCTCCACTTAACCCTCCCAACCTCCCTGTAAGTGACGCTGAGTGCTTAATGGGCCCCACGGGCTCCAGGCTGCTGCAGGAGGAGGGAGGCGTATCTGCAGGGCAGGGAAATTAATTTTCCACCAGACGAAATGGTTCTAAGTTTGAACCCGGTTCCACTTGGAGTCCATATTGGTCCTCTGGTGGTGCTGAGCGCCGCTCCGGGCTTCAGTCCGCCTGCAGGAACACCAAGCTGCTTCTCTGTGTGAGACAAACGATGCCGGTCCAGTTCTGATCAGCGATCCGGTTCTCTGACGTCGAACCCAGATGATATTTGGGGAGTGATGGCGTTTATTGGACCTCCTCTAATTCAGCGCCTCCACTTAACCTATTCCAGCCTGATATTTGGCTCCAATTAACATTTAGCCGAGCTGATTTATGCCTTCCTTTCCTGTTATCATTTCTCCAACCACTCCCACTCCCCCAGCTCTTTATCTCTCCGTTCATCTCTCCTCTTTCTGTCCGTCCCTTCACACGGGTCGGTTCTGTTTCCGTCCCCGCTGGGCCCCGACACCAGAACCGTGCAGTCGACCGGCCGGTTTTGTTCCTGCGGCTCCTCATCTTTATTCACCGATTCCTGGAAATGAAAGATCATTTTGAGAAGTTTAACATTCATCCATGAAGAGATGATGAAAACATGAATCATTCTGTCACATAATTAACAAACTCAGACGGATCAACAGACACTAGATCTGGAAGGAAATAATTCATTGTTTTCAACATTTGTTTTTACTAGAAATTACTTATTTTTATTTAATTCCACTCAGTGTGTCGAGCACTAAGCTGCAGGCTTTGTTGTCTGCTGCTTCTGCTTTTTAATGTTTCATAAAATACATGTTCATATTAGATGAAGCTGATAAAAATGAAAAGCTGTTTCCTAGAGGAGGAAAAATGGATAAAAAGATGAAATTATGGCGCGTATGCAAAGCAGATGAACTCTGAAGAGCTGATTAAAATCGAAGGATGGGAGCTAAACGTCTGCTGCAGGCAACGCAACTTTATTTTTATAGCAACACGTTCAACAACAAGGCAAGTTAACGTACCCTTATTAGAGGATAAATTATGATAAAAGCACAAAATAGGGATGCAACGATACAACTTCTTTTCAAACCGATCCGAGCAGTTGCCGATACTTCTACAGTACAAAAACAGCAACAGGATTTATTTATTAAAAAAAGCGTCTTTTAATCTAAAACTACATAACATTTTCTACATTATTAGCAGAACAATTAAAACACACTAGATCACACTAGCTCATGCCTAGCTATTTGTCTTAGATCTTCCATTTCCAGTATATCATGGTTTTACCATTGGATCAACACGTAACTCAGCCGCTGGCATTTTTTGGCCTCAGCCTTCAGAAATGTAGCTCCGGAAAATTATGAATGACAAACATCCAATACAGAAGAAATGTAGAATTCCAGATCTATAGAAAACATTCATTAAACCTTTATAATAACTCAAGGTAAAGGTTATTTTAGACCAAAAAATACCTGTATTTACCATATTTCATGAGGTTAAACGGTCTTTCATTGAAATATCAATGTTTTATGAACAGCTTTCAAGCGACCAGCATTTTTCATAATCTTACTCTTTGAGGGTAAATATCTGACATTAAATAAAGGTTTCACAAAACACAAACTGAATATTAAATTTTCTCCAGTTAGTCTAAAATAATCTAGTTCAGGTTTAAAGAGTCTAGCTTTAGAAGTACATGAGCTGGACCAGTGGTCTAAATGCCAAATAATAAAAAACAAATTCATAAATAAAATCCACAAATCACCAAAAAAAGGTTTTAAATGTTATCCAATTAGTATAAAATAATCTAGCGTAGGATTCAATAATGTAGCTTTTGTAGTTTTGGGACAAAAAGTGCTTAAAATCATACATATACATGTTTATAAGTTCCTTGAAGGTTTCACAAATCCCGGAGTTGGTTTTAATTGGTGTGTTATTAGTGTAGAATAATCCAGTCCTGGTTTTGAAATGTCTAGGTTCTATAGTTTTTGAGCTACAGCTAAGATAGCGTGGTAAAAAGTGTAGAAAAATACTTAAATCTGCTTTATTATAGTTTCACAAATCACATAAATGTTTCACAATTCCTAGAGTTGGTTTGAATTGATCACCCATTAGTTTAGAATAATCTAATCTATTTTTAAAATGTCTGGGTTAATTAGTTTAGTAGCTAGGCTTGATCTAGTGTGGTCCTGATGCAGAAAATGTGCTGAAATGTATATTGTTCTGTTAGGTTTCACAAATCATAGAGTTTGTTTTAATTGTTCTCTTATTAGTGTAGAATAATCCAGTCCTGGTTTTGAAATGTCTGGTTCTATAGTTTTTGAGCTACAGCTAAGATACCGTGGTAAAAAATTTAGAAAAAATACTGAAATCTGCTTTATTATAGTTTCACAAATCACATAAATGTTTCACAATTCCCAGAGTTACTTTTAAATCTTATGTTATTAGTGCAGATAACTCTAATCCAGGTTTTAAGTGTATAACTATTGTAGTTTTTGAGCTACAGCTAAGATAGCGTGGTAAAAAATGTAGAAAAAATACTGAAATCTGCTTTATTATAGTTTCACAAATCACATAAATGTTTCACAAATCATAGAGTTTGTTTTAATTGTTCTCGTATTAGTGTAGAATAATCCAGTCCTGGTTTTGAAATGTCTGGTTCTATAGTTTTTGAGCTACAGCTAAAATACCGTGGTAAAAAATTTAGAAAAAATACTGAAATCTGCTTTATTATAGTTTCACAAATCACATAAATGTTTCACAATTCCCAGGTTACTTTTAAATCTTATGTTATTAGTGCAGATAACTCTAATCCAGGTTGTAAGTGTATAACTATTGTAGTTTTTGGAGCTACAGCTAAGATAGCGTGTAAAAAAATGTAGAAAAATACTGAAATCTGCTTTATTATAGTTTCACAAATCACATAAATGTTTCACAATCTGAGTTTTTTAAATCTTATGTTTTATGCAGATAACTTAGTCCAGGTTGTAAGTGTATAACTATTGTAATTTTTGAGCTACAGCTAAGATAGCGTGGTAAAAAATGTAGAAAAAATACTGAAATCTGCTTTATTATAGTTTCACAAATCACATAAATGTTTCACAAATCATAGAGTTTGTTTTAATTGTTCTCTTATTAATGTAGAATAATCCAGTCCTGGTTTTGAAATGTCTGGTTCTATAGTTTTTGAGCTACAGCTAAGATAGCGTGGTCCAATTACATGAAAATACTGAAATCTGCCTTTATTATAGTTTCACAAATCACATAAATGTTTCACAATTCCCAGAGTTACTTTTAAATCTTATGTTATTAGTGCAGATAACTCTAATCCAGGTTTTAAGTGTATAACTATTGTAGTTTTTGAGCTACAGCTAAGATAGCGTGGTAAAAAATGTAGAAAAAATACTGAAATCTGCTTTATTATAGTTTCACAAATCACATAAATGTTTCACAAATCCTAGAGTTGTTTTAATTGTTCTCGTATTAGTGTAGAATAATCCAGTCCTGGTTTTGAAATGTCTGGTTCTATAGTTTTTGAGCTACAGCTAAAATACCGTGGTAAAAAATTTAGAAAAAATACTGAAATCTGCTTTATTATAGTTTCACAAATCACATAAATGTTTCACAATTCCCAGAGTTACTTTTAAATCTTATGTTATTAGTGCAGATAACTCTAATCCAGGTTGTAAGTGTATAACTATTGTAGTTTTTGAGCTACAGCTAAGATAGCGTGATAAAAAATGTAGAAAAATACTGAAATCTGCTTTATTATAGTTTCACAAATCACATAAATGTTTCACAATTCCCTGAGTTGCTTTTAAATCTTATGTTATTAGTGCAGATAACTCTAGTCCAGGTTGTAAGTGTATAACTATTGTAATTTTTGAGCTACAGCTAAGATAGCGTGGTAAAAAATGTAGAAAAAATACTGAAATCTGCTTTATTATAGTTTCACAAATCACATAAATGTTTCACAAATCATAGAGTTTGTTTTAATTGTTCTCTTATTAATGTAGAATAATCCAGTCCTGGTTTTGAAATGTCTGGTTCTATAGTTTTTGAGCTACAGCTAAGATAGCGTGGTCCAATTACATGAAAATACTGAAATCTGCCTTTATTATAGTTTCACAAATCACATAAATGTTTCACAATTCCCAGAGTTGCTTTTAAATGTTATGTTATTAGTGCAGATAACTCTAATCCAGGTTTTAAGTGTATAACTATTGTAGTTTTTGAGCTACAGCTAAGATAGCGTGGTAAAAAATGTAGAAAAAATACTGAAATCTGCTTTATTATAGTTTCACAAATCACATAAATGTTTCACAAGTCCTAGAGTTGCTTTTAATTGTTCTCTTATTAGTGTAGAATAATCCAGTCCTGGTTTTGAAATGTCTGGTTCTATAGTTTTTGAGCTACAGCTAAGATAGCGTGATAAAAAATGTAGAAAAATACTGAAATCTGCTTTATTATAGTTTCACAAATCACATAAATGTTTCACAAATCATAGAGTTTGTTTTAATTGTTCTCTTATTAGTGTAGAATAATCCAGTCCTGGTTTTGAAATGTCTGGTTCTATAGTTTTTGAGCTACAGCTAAGATACCGTGGTAAAAAATTTAGAAAAAATACTGAAATCTGCTTTATTATAGTTTCACAAATCACATAAATGTTTCACAATTCCCAGAGTTACTTTTAAATCTTATGTTATTAGTGCAGATAACTCTAATCCAGGTTGTAAGTGTATAACTATTGTAGTTTTTGAGCTACAGCTAAGATAGCGTGATAAAAAATGTAGAAAAATACTGAAATCTGCTTTATTATAGTTTCACAAATCACATAAATGTTTCACAAATCATAGAGTTTGTTTTAATTGTTCTCTTATTAGTGTAGAATAATCCAGTCCTGGTTTTGAAATGTCTGGTTCTATAGTTTTTGAGCTACAGCTAAGATAGCGTGGTCCAATTACAGGAAAATACTGAAATCTGCCTTCATTATAGTTTCAAAAATCACATAAATGTTTTTAATTGTTCTGGTTTTATTGTAGATAATCTAGTCACGGTTTGAAACCCAGGTTATGTAGTTTTAGATTAAAGATGCTCAAAGTAGAGAGAAATTTGGTGTAATTGCCTTTTAGCCATTTCCCGAATCGGAAGCTAGAAACGGAAACCAGCTTCAGGCTCGTTGGTGGAGATACTTTTATAAAACCTGGAAGAACGTCTAGATTAGATCTGTCCTGCCGCTCCTCCATCCCGGCCCAGATGGTTCCGGCTCCTCCATCCCGGCCCAGATGGTTCCGGCTCCTCCCTCTCACAGCGACATCTGGTTAATGGAAGCTAAACCTCTCTGCGGCCCGGTCCGGTTCTGATACCGTGTGTTTATGGATCGTCGGATGGCGACATTTAGGACGGAACTGAGTTTGGACCTAATCCATGCCGCTGGACCCAGAGCGGGCCAAGCCGCCTAGAAGGTTCTGTCGGACCAGCAGAACCGCTGACGCTGGACTCAGTGGCAAACAGAACCGGAGGTTGGAGAGTTATTTGGAAGACAGATTCCAGCTCGGATACGAAGAATCTCCCAGAGATCCGACGGCTTGGATTCACAAATCAGATCCTTTATCTGGAGACATGGAGGAAGAGGAGGGTGGAGGAAGGAAGGAGCGTGTGTGTGCGTGTGTGTGTGTGTGTGTGTGTAGATGAAGGGATGAAGCGAACGGCGGAGCGTCTTCCCACTGAGATCTCATTTCCAGCTGCCTGATAATGCTGCTCCTCTTCTGCCCCTAATCTCTGCCAGGAGGAAATGAGAATCACACAGTTACACACAGCGAGGCTCACCTTTCTGAGCGACACACACACACACACACACACACACACACAGCGTAAAACAAACCAACCCGTGATGCTGGTGGGAGCCGCTTGGGGACGTTTTCTCTACTGGAGGCTCCTACAGTGTTGGGAAAGTTCATTTCACACATTTTAAAAGGAACTAGTTCAGTTCGTAGTTTATAATTTACATAATTTAAGTAAACATTTTCAAAATGAACTAATAGTTCAGCATATTTTTTTTTCTGCCAACATGTGGTGAGTTATTTCCCTCAGAATCCTGCCAGTTTCCAGTTTTTGCCCATTTCAGCTGCGGCCTTCACCCCACACAGTGTATTCTCCCAAAAATGCTCTTTATTGTAGTATTTTTGAGGAATTATTAAACACTGTGAGGCAGAGAGCATGAATGCCGGAGCAGGGATCTGAGGCTAAACCTGGAAGAGAAATATTCAAAGTGCAAAACTTTAAAACATGAATTCACTTTTGTCGCTTTTCAGTTTCTTTGACTGTATTTTCTGACTTGTTTACCCAAAGAAAAGTTAGAGAACTGGGGTTATAAAGTGCCACAACACGCCAAAATGAATAAGTAAGGTTACATATTGTTTCTTAAGTTTGTGAAAGCTGGGCTTTCATCTTTTCTTAAAGGATGAAGCCCTCCAACAATATACTGAATTGTTATGGAGGGCCATCCCGGCCAAAATTCACAATAAATAAATAAATGAATGGTAAGTATAAAAAATAAATGTGAAATTTAATAATATTTAACAATTTATTTCCAATTTATTTCTTTTCAGTTGTATCTACCCATTTGTTTATTGTTTTTAAGCATTCATTTATTGCCAATTTTGGAATGGATGGTCCTCCATACTTGTCAGTTTGTCCATCTGCAGCTGGGAGACGAAGACAATGTGCCACATTATCTAATTTGGAGTTGTAGAAGATCTGTTTTGGTATGCATTCAATGGTATTTTATTTCATTTTATTTATTTACTTTCACATACCCTTAAAGGCTCGACCACAGGTGCCCAAAGTGGGGGCCGCGGGCCAAAGTTGGCCCCATAAGTCATTCAGTTTGGCCCATCAGGGTTTGCCCTGGTCTTACATAAAAGTCCACAACATGCATTCATTATGAATAAAATACAAAAAATTATTTTTAAAATTTAATTAATAAGGAACTACAAGGGGAATGCAGAGTAGATTTGTGCACATATTTACATTTTCTCACTTCATAAGAGCACAAATTGTCATTTTTGAAAGATCTACTCAGCTGCTATTAATGTGGGAGCGGCATTGTCTCTGGTAAACAGACAAAATCATAAAAAAATACTGGGAGGAAGAATATTTTTTTCACTGACAGTGCCAAATATTAATCATATAAGGAAGTTTCTGTATGCTTTAAATGATAAAAATGACCTTTGTCATTTTGTTTTCACAAAAAGGAATCTTAAACCGTTTGATAAGTAAAAGTACTTTACTATCCTTTACTATTGGTGTTTTTATTTGGAGTAAAATTACTACATTTGGTCCTCGGCCCCCTGACGGATATTAATTTAGTCCCTCTGAGGGAAATACGCCGTTTAACGTTTGCTTCCTGAGATCCGCCAGCGAAGCTTACATAAAGATCTAAGAATTTTCACCAACATTTTCGAAAGCAAACATTTATGTTTCATACGAAGATGTGGCTTTGTTCATGGACGTGGAATTACATCCGCTGGAATCACCGGACTTTCGCGGTTAGACACCGGATGATTACGCGGCGCGAGGCCATGACTAGGGTTGCCAGATTTGACCTTTTCTCCCCCGTTTTAACCACCGTGGCTTTAGTCGCGGAGGCTTGCGTGAAGTCTGGCGTTCGCAGAATGAGTTCGCTCACCGTAACTTTCATCATAATGGCCTCGTCATTGCTAACAAAAACTGTACAAAGAGGTGACTGACGCTCTGAGCAGATGTAGCTACGCGCTAACTGAGCTAACTGAAGCTAACTAAGCTAACTGAAGCTAACTGACGCTAACTGAATGGAGGTTAGCGGGCGCTTTTTAGAAGAACGAACTTCTAACCTCTAAAATGGAGTCCAGATGAGAGAAACTGGTTCTCTCCCTCTCATGATGTTCTCACAGGAGCTGCAGCCTGAGGAAGTTCTGGAAGGTTCTGGTTCGTTAGCTGGCTGGAACGAGACAAAGCTTAGACGCTAGGTTCGGTAGATGACACGCCCTGCGGCAGGAAGGAAACGAGAGTCGGCGTCGGCCCCCTTTCATTCTGGACTGGCGGCTAGTGACGTGAACGAATCGTTCAAAAGTCGACAATCACTTTACCGACTCATGAATCATGATTCACTACAACAAGTGACTCATTTACTGACTCACTCCAGTTAATATTAGCAACTTATTCCATTAGTAGTTTTTAATAACTCTTTTAACTACTCTGGGCTGGAAGAAAAAACCCTGAGTGCAAATCTCACATCATGAGCTCATTAGTTCCAGCAGCATAGCTCTGCTAACATGCTAACAGCACATTGAGCTACTCTTCCCTTCCTTTCCTAGAGCTAACCGGAGCTAGCTAACAATATCGGGTGCTGAGTCGTAGCGTGAACGAATCACTCCGTCCCACCCGGCTCACAGCTTTTTCTTCTTCTCCTTCTTCACTTTTCATTTTCTGTTTGTCAGAAATGTCATTAAATATTCTATTGAAAGTAAAATAAATAAAGTGACTCATTCAGACTCGACTCAGTAAAAAGAATCAAATTTACCATCACTACTGGCGGCCATCTTGGTCAGGTAAGAGTGTAGAGCTGTAAACAGCCTGCTGTGCGCGCTGATGGGTCACCCACCCATTCACAGTGACCTCTGGTTCTTCTCAGCCAGCTTTCTGCTCCTCTCAGCACTCTTTTTGTTCCGTTTTCCTGCTATTATTTACTCTCCATCTTCTTATCTTTCCATCCTCACCTTTTCCTCACGTCTTCCTTCTCACCATTGCTGCCACCCGAACCTTCTTTTCATTAATGCTTTTCTTTCAGGTCCTTCTCCACCCAATCTTCCTCTTTGTCCACCTCCCTCCTCTGTCCTTTACCTTCAACGCCCCCCATAGGCTCCCCCCCCCCCCCTCTCTCTCTCCATTAGCAGATTAGATTTAGTCCCATAATGCTGGTGGGCACCAGGATTTTATTGGCTCTCATTACCCCTAAATCATCTTTTGCCTCTCTCTGCCCCCCAATATGCTAACACACACTCCTACAGTGATGCACACACACGCACACACCGTGTCAACCCTGAATTAGCAGCAGGATGGGGATTCTGGATGGAGGAGAGCCTTTCCTCTCCGTCTCTTCCTACTTGTTTCCGCCTCAGGACACGAATAATTTCCATATCAAAATGTTTGAGTTGTATTACGTTTGAATGCAGGCTATTAAACCAGCTGCTGTGGAGGAATATTTCCCAGAATGGGAACCAATAGAAAGACTATTAATTAATAGTTGAATTTGTGTTTCTCTGTTTGAGATTTCATCATAAATAATATTAAAATAATATGAAAAGTCTTATGATTTAATACATTTAGACTTTCTAAAATTTTCACACTACTTATAACATTTTTAACTGTAGATTTTACAAAGATTTTGATATATAAATATATATATATATTTAAAAATAATAATAAAAGAAGCCAATATTTAAATAAATAATAGTAATGTTTATGTTAATAAGAATAAAAACGATAATAGTATAATAGCATTAGTGGTTTGAAGAAATAGTAATAAAGTTGATCATTTAAATTAAACAGAATAACTAACTAAACGGAAAAAAAGGATAAATATCAGTTCTATTTAGTATTTTTCTGTTACACATTTTCTGCATCTTTGAAGAAATATATATTTTTAGCTTTTTGTAAAATTATTTTATTTATATAAGATCTTCTAAATGCATGTAACGATTGGTTGACGGGCTGAAACCGACAGAGGCAGCACAGATTGCCGTCATATTCCATAAGGGAGACGATTATAGGACAGTTGTATGTAGGTGAAGCGGCAGCGATCCTGTATTCGTGGCGTCGGCTGCAGTTTCGCTTTCTGCTGATCCTGAGCATTTTTACAGCCGTACGCAGCAGCGCCATCAGCAGGAACTCATGTGAACTCATCAATAGAATATAGCATTTAAAAAGCGTTTTATTAAACCTGTAGTTCACAGTAGAGGGCGGAAAATGTTTAAAATATATTTTTCTAATTTAATTGCGTGACCATATGGTGGGACAGGTTCCCTTGTAGTGTTAGCGGCAGATTTGAAAATAACTGACTTTATTTATTAGAGTTTCAACAACCTAAAGAGGAAACAATTTTCTAGAAAAGTAACACTAATAATGATATTAACAAAAACCACGATTGGCTTAAATCGGTTTAAATGGTTTATTCTTTTAATTTGTTTGTATTTTGACTGTATGTGAAAAAAAACCCATAAAAAATCACCTATTCTCTTTTTATTCAATATTTATATATTTAGTTTGTATTTCAGGTTTGTGTCTGCCTGAAACATTATTAGAGCTTGTAAAAATAAAAAGCTTTATGCAGCTTTCAAATGTTTAGTGCTTTGTGGATCTGTTGAAAAGTAAATATAAAGCCCAGCAAAGATGAAAATATCCTTATTATATTGTTATATATTATACTTGGTTGGTACAAAAAATCAATTTATGTAAAAACTCAGCATTTAATCTGTTTTTCTTATAACATTTACACAAAATAAATGAAATACAAACAGATTATGATTTTTGCTGATTTAATTGGGTGTCAGACATTTATAAAAATGCAAAATGTAAATTGTTGATGAATGGAAATTTTTTTTTGTCAAAATGAATGAAAGCTGACTTCAGGATTATTACTCATTATCGCCTTAGTCTGGTTATTATTGATGTATAACTCTCATTTATTTTATATTTTAAGATCAACTTTGATTAAAATGTCCAGCATAAAGGTTTTTAATATCCTTAAAATGAACAAATATTTTAAATTTGACCTTTTTTCAGTAACACGTTTTACTGTATTAACTTAAAAGGTTTTATTAATAATTTATTGTGTTTAAAATGATAAAAAAGTATTGAATAACCTCAGCCTGAATGATTGTAAAAAATGTTCATAGAGTTGATATAGGCACAACACCACGGAATAATAATAACAATACAATAACAATAGAATATTCCTGTTTTGTTCCCAATCAGGCGGAAATCCAGAACCAGGCGCAGCTCAGCGGGACTGGACCTGGAAAAGGACAGCAAAACGTCCAATATGCTGCATAATAAGCACTTTTATTCTGTCGTTCAGCTCAAGTCTGTGGCTAAAGTAATACTACTGGAATAATCTAAATGTATTGATAGTATTAAAGTGAAAGTTGCTCTTTAGGAGCTGATAAATGTTGGAAATCTGGTAATAAACAGGAATGTTTTTCCTCAAGGCCATCAGGAACTCCCTCACCATCCCGAGGTTACAAGAAATTAGTCTAATTCTGCTTTATTCTTAAAACATCAGACAATGATTCTTTTTGTTCCATTTTTCTATTTATAAAATAAAAAAAAATAAAAAAAATAAAAGCAAAATTTAGCTGAAAAGAAGACGTCTGTCTACGGTTGATTAAGTGAGCCAGCCGCGCCCAACTCCTCACTTAAGGATAGAATAGAATAGAATAGAATCCTTTATTGCAAAGCAAAAAGGAAAAACAGAGCAGAAATTAATAAAAAAAGTACATTCTGCACATATTACTGTGCATTTATTAAATTTACAATTATAGATAAAGTGGCATATCTAGGTTGTAATGTGCAGCAGAGCAGGATATTTAAAAGATTTTTAAATAATTTAAAATGTTTAGAAATAAGTATGGATTATGCATGTGCATTAGAAAGACTAAACTTACTGTTATTATTTCCAAAATTGACTATATATAAACTGAGATAAAGACAAATAATGTTCAAAGCACAGCAACAGAAATGTGAATTAGTGAATTAGTATAATTTACAGCGCTGATGTAAACGTTTCTGTTCTGGTTGATCAGGTTTAATGCAGACAGCATGACAAGCCTAACAACCCAGGTTTTCATAAAAGATGGAAAATCATTAAATGTATTAATGAAGCAATTGGAGAAGCGAGTGTATTGGGGTGTTTTAAATGTATTTTTACTTTATAGATTCTTCCTTCGGCTGGTTTTAAACCAGATTTTCGGATCACAAAGAATCTCCTCATTTGTTAATCCAGATGTTTTCTGTTCTTCTCCATCTTCTCTTTTTTCAAATCCTTAAATTGAGAAACCAAAATCAATTTCCTGCACCTGTTCCCCTCCTGAAAGAACTGCAGCAGAACCAGAATCCACTCAATCTAATCTCTTAGCCTTAATGGACACTGCAGCATCCCACACACACACACACACAGACGCAGATAGGAAATTATACAACCACAAACAAGTTAATGCAATAATGTTGGTTGTGCCAGTGCACGGGCTGCCAGTCCTCACAGGAATATGAAAACAGATGAAGGCATTCAAGCTAACTCTGCAAACAGAGACACACATGCTCTAGTTAGCTCTGACATTAGCCGCTTCCTGGTTTAACTCGATCATGGCGCGCACTAAAGAGATTACACACACACACACACACACACACTGCAGCCCTGAGGCTAAGAGGACAGCCAGTGCAGCGCTAAGGGAGGATGACCACCGGCTCTGTTTGCCATCACAGTCGATTAGTTCCAGCGGGTCAGAACCACCCAGACAGGCACGAGCTTCAGAAAAACCCTCCACGTCTTCCTGGGCGCCCCGATTATAGCTGATGAACGGCACCGTTAGATTTTAAGCCTGTTCTTTTATCGGTCCCGTACAGACCTCGTGGTTCCGTTCGGTTCAGTGAGCAAATATGTTTTTCAGTTTAAAGTAGAGAACCAACAGGAGATTTATTCAGATTATTTCCTGCCGTGGTTGATATTTTGGATGTTTCTCAAGAACAAATAAAGTTTGAATAACTGTGGACGTAGTGACGCTCCAGTGTACGAGTTGTGCCTGAATGCACCCTCAGCTGTCGGGGGATCCCCTCTCTTCAGGGGAAGCCTCGACTGAATGCTACTTCCTGCAGCTGGATGCTTTCATCTAGGATTCCATCAGGAACAGGGGCGTGGCTAAGGGGGGGCAAGGCACATCCAAGTTAATACATTTCTTAAAAGAAATTTAAACTATTTATAACCATGTTTTATTTTGATGAGTGTCAAGGTATAAAATTAAATTAAATAAAACTGGAGGCATCCGTCTTTACAAGTCGCTGTTATGCATAAACTCTCCAAACGAGCTAATGCTAGCTGTCAGATTTTTTTTGTGTAACCACGTCGAAGATTAAAGGTTTTATTGAAAATATTCCAATCCGTAGCTCAATATTCCAGGCTGATCCATTAAAGTACAACTCCTTGAATTAAAAAATTTTGCGCCTTACAATAAATAAATTAAATTAATTTAAAAAAAAACATTTCCCATAATCCCCTGAGGAAAGCTGACACATCAATGATCTATGTCTCAAAAAAGACACTAGATCTGTCATTATCTACAGTGTGAACGGCCCTAATATTAACCCTTAAAGGTATTATATCATGCTATTTTACAGCTTTAAACTTCTGGGACAGAAATGTATATGATTAAATGTTACCGTTGGTGTTACACGGTATTAATTTGTCCTGAAATTTAACTTGTACGCTGTGGTTAATGTTGGACCACAAAGTAAAACAGCTCCCCTCCTCTCCACCGCTCCGCGCAGAGCCGCCCTGACCAAGAAAAACAGCTGAGCCTTTTTCTCAAACAGGAGTCCGACAGGGAATTTTAAATGCACCAAGTACCACAATGAAACTGTGTTATACTAGGGGCTCAGAAGTTTGGCTTGTTTATTTTGTCAGCAAAGCTTATTTCAAATGCTAAATCTACCAGGCAATAGGCGGAGCCCATCCAGGCTTTAGACAGAGCCCAAACCAACGTAGCTGCATCCACTAAGCAAATCTTTCCAGCCCAGTATATAAAAAAGCCGTGGGTTTTGTTTGCACCCATTTACTGAACATTCTGAGATGCTACAGATCATTTAATTAGATTAGATCACATAAGCAGCTTGATAAATGGCTAACACACATTAGCATTAGCATGTAGCCATTTACTTCTCTGTCCATCAGGCGTCTTTACTCTTTGATCCAGCTGCTGTTCTTTAGGAATGTAGAATAAAATCCTGTAATCCATGCGGCCAAACTGCCGTTTTCACAGAGAAAGTAAAAAAATCCAACAAAAAAGTGTTTTAAGCTGCCAGAAACCGAAGCAGCTATGAGCTTTAAGGAGGAGGAGGGTGTGCTTGCAACTGTACCAGAGGGGTAAGCCACTCTTTCTGCAGTGGGCAGTGCAGACACCTCTAGCACCTCCTAGTGGTAACATAGTGACGTAAAATACATCACTATGTTACTGAGAAATGTGTGAATCAAGCCAAAAACCACTCTGGTTGGGTTTTTTTATGAGAAAATTGCATCACCAGATGGTTGAAAACTTATGATATTGGCCATTTAACAGTTTTTCATAGCATTGGGTATCTGACAGTGGTCATATTTATACTAGAGTTAAAGGGGGTTTTACCATCAACAACTGCTGCTGACAAAGGGAAACCAGCACATTGTCTCAGCACTGAGTGAAGTCCAATGAAGCTGAACTACCAATTAAAAATAACTATAGTTTATGTCAGAGAGCTGATAGGGGCTACCTATCAGACTTATAATATACATAACACATAATATATATATATATATATATATATATATATATATATATATATATAAAATTTAATATTTTATTTGGCCTGGATGCTTTGTTCCAGCCCATTTTTTATTTATACAGACTCCGAACTTCGTGATTTGAACATAATTCGAACACTTTAAAAATTAAAGATAGTCCAACTAATTTTAGGGATCTCTTAATACTCAAACCTGTATGGGAATTATTTTTTGTAAATGATTTGCTTGTAAACATTTTTAATACAGATTCCGAACAAACGAGCGAGTAGTAGGCAAGAAATCAGATGTTTACGTTACAGAACATATAGAGCTTAATTTTGATGACAATATTCGTATTACTGAAGAAATTTAATGGTCAAAATATAATTAATAGATGTTGAAATATATTTGAATTGTAATAATAAACAAACAAACTTCGCAAATGATTTTTGGGCAGAAGTCAAAGCCGTAAAACGAACACAAGTCTGTTGAAGCAACCGTGAAATCGAACAGAGACTATGCATGTTAAAATTTAAAATATAAATGGAAGTATAACTCAATTTGATTTAGTTTTGTTTCGGTGTTGATTATTTTAAAAAAATTTATTATTTAAATTTTTGTGTAGAAACTAGCCAAGTTTGGTTTTATCTAATTATTTTATTCATAATTTTTAAAATGTTTTTTTTTATGTTGCAGAATATTTAAATTGAATACATTTAAAGGAATAAAAATACATATACTGTACCTTTTAATTTAAAAAGAAACTTGTTAATCATATTTAAAAATCTGAATTAAATTAAAATCTAAAATTACTTTTTAATATTCATTGTGTGATTGTTGTGTTACCGTTTAAACGATCTGATGCTTTAGTTTAACCTTTCTATTTTATTGGAGCTTCTGCTAATATTAACAATAACCTCTAAATGACTTTTAATATCAGACAAATAAACTCTGCTTCCTTTCCCAGATTAGACCAAATCTTGATTTAAACACGGTTATTGTGGATAGTGGTCTTAACAGAAAGGGGGCGCCCCTGAGTCCAAATCTGCTTGAGGCCCCATAAGACTTCGGGCCGGCCCTGCAACTGTGGAACAGTAAAATTACTACATTTCTGTGATATTTATTTTGTTGGGTCAACAAACAAATCCATTTCTGGCGATTCTGCTGGACTGGAACAACTGAGCTGAAATGAGTTTTACTGTAAAGTGGATTGTGATGATGTCAGTTGTGAATCAGCGCTGAAGCAATAACCCAAACTGAAAGCTCCTCCAGCAGCTCGTTGGATCGGTTTCAGGTTTAAATCCCTGTTAAATCAGGATTAGAATCGCTAATCTGTGAACGTTTAAATGGATTAGTGTCTCAAGGCTGCTTTGGAGGAACCATCTTCAGCTCGCCTCAGGTGGTTTGCTGCAAGCTGATTGGACGTAAAATCTGCTGTTGAGCTGTTGTGTCTCTGTGATGCCTTCGCAGGATGTGTCAATAACCTCTGACCTCTGAGGCGACCACGTTGGTCTACTGCAGGATGAATATAGAAAAATTTCATTTTATGTTCTTTTCAAGTCTGGAAACAAGAAAATGTATACTTCAAATCATAGACTGAACTACCAGAGCTGGGAAATAGATTTAGGATTATTATCTTCTTAGAAATTTTATATTCTCTCTCTGTTTATTTAGACAACACTCAAGCATCCCGCCAGCTGTTTACTTTACGTTATGACCTTTATTGTTTTAACAAGTTCTGTATCTTCTTTTAAGGAGAACGTTTCTCGTTTTAACGAGTTCTTTATCTCGTTTTAACAACAAACATTCTAGTTTTTAATGAGTTTTTATCTCATTTTAACAAAAAATATTCTAGTTTTTTATGAGTTTTTATCTCATTTTAACAACAAACATTCTAGTTTTTTATGAGTTTTTATCTCGTTTTAACAACAAACATTCTAGTTTTTTATGAGTTTTTATCTCGTTTTAACAACAAACATTCTAGTTTTTTATGAGTTTTTATCTCGTTTTAACAACAAACATTCTAGTTTTTTATGAGTTTTTATCTCGTTTTAACAACAAACATTCTAGTTTTTTATGAGTTTTTATCTCGTTTTAACAACAAACATTCTAGTTTTTTATGAGTTTTTATCTCGTTTTAACAACAAACATTCTAGTTTTTTATGAGTTTTTATCTCGTTTTAACAACAAACATTCTAGTTTTTATGAGTTTTTATCTCGTTTTAACAACAAACATTCTAGTTTTTTATGAGTTTTTATCTCGTTTTAACAACAAACATTCTAGTTTTTTATGAGTTTTTATCTCGTTTTAACAACAAACATTCTAGTTTTTTATGAGTTTTTATCTCGTTTTAACAACAAACATTCTAGTTTTTTATGAGTTTTTATCTCGTTTTAACAACAAACATTCTAGTTTTTTATGAGTTTTTATCTCGTTTTAACAACAAACATTCTAGTTTTTTATGAGTTTTTATCTCGTTTTAACAACAAACATTCTAGTTTTTTATGAGTTTTTATCTCGTTTTAACAACAAACATTCTGTTTTTATGAGTCTTTATGTCGTTTTAACAACAAACATTCTAGTTTTTTATGAGTTTTTATCTCGTTTTAACAACAAACATTCTAGTTTTTTATGAGTTTTTATCTCGTTTTAACAACAAACATTCTAGTTTTTTATGAGTTTTTATCTCGTTTTAACAAGAAAAGTTTTTTTTAATGAGTTTTTATCTCGTTTTAACAACAAACATTCTATTTTTTTATGAGTTTTTATCTCGTTTTAACAACAAACATTCTAGTTTTTTATGAGTTTTTATCTCGTTTTAACAACAAACATTCTAGTTTTTTATGAGTTTTTATCTCGTTTAACAACAAACATTCTAGTTTTTTATGAGTTTTTATCTCGTTTTAACAACAAACATTTTAGTTTTTTATGAGTTTTTATCTCGTTTTAACAACAAACATTCTAGTTTTTATGAGTTTTTATCTCGTTTTAACAACAAACATTCTAGTTTTTTATGAGTTTTTATCTCGTTTTAACAACAAACATTCTAGTTTTTTATGAGTTTTTATCTCGTTTTAACAACAAACATTCTAGTTTTTTATGAGTTTTTATCTCTAACAACAAACATTTAGTTTTTATGAGTTTTTACTCGTTTTAAACAAGTTTAAAGTATTATCTAGATTTTTTAATATTAACCAGAAAAGTTTTAGTTTTTTATGAGTTTTTATCTCGTTTTAACAACAAACATTCTAGTTTTTTTATGAGTTTTTATCTCGTTTCAACAACAAACATTCTCGTTTTTTATGAGTTTTTATCTCGTTTCAACAACAAACATTCTCGTTTTTTATGAGTTTTTATCTCGTTTTAACAACAAACATTCTAGTTTTTTGAGTTTTTATCTCGTTTTAACAACAAACATTCTAGTTTTTTATGAGTTTTTATCTCGTTTTAACAACAAACATTCTAGTTTTTTATGAGTTTTTATCTCGTTTCAACAACAAACAT